>SAUA01000136.1:0-85172 GCA_004335185.1 Phoma sp. RAV-16-625
TAGTAGTAGTAGTAGTAGTAGTAGTAGTAGTAGTAGTAGTAGTAGTAGTAGTAGTAGTAGTAGTAGTAGTAGTAGTAGTAGTAGTAGTAGTAGTAGACATAACAAGAGATAGTTAGTGTAGAAGATAGTAGATATATTAGTAGTATCAAAGTGCAGTAAAGAGTTAGGTGTTATTAACCCTCACACCAACACCAACACCAACACCAACACCAACACCAATAAACACCAACAGAGATCAAGACATTGCTACTCTAGTCAACGTCGCTGTCTGCGTTTGTAGTAATGATATTAGAGTAGTTAAGTGTACGGTGTGGGTGTTCTTATGTGCGTGTTTATATAACGTTCAAAGGCTGATATTCATGTACCACGCTATGCTACGCTATGCTACGCTACAGTACACAATGCTATGCTATACTATCTATATAACGCTGAAACCAGGAGTCTATACTGTGTATATGTACGTATGTATGTACAACGCTCTACTTGTACACTCTTCCATCTACAGGCGTGTGAGTGTATCTGCCAAGTGCGGAGCTCGGCGCTCTCTATACCACCCCCGGTTTGTTGCGGCGTATATTGAGTTGCCTGTAGGCGTGTACAGCACTTCCGCCTTCTTACAGAGCTGTCATCTGATGTCCAAGGGTCATCACCGCCCCAACAGCCCCGAAAACCAGCTTGTAAGCTGCTTTCCGCGCATACTAGGAGTAAAGCTCAACGCACTCTCCGCACCATCTCTATACCTCGACATCTCCGGCGTGTGCGGCAAGTCGCCCGGCGCGGTGTTTCCCCTCGCGCGCCGCGTGGGCGTGGACCGCTGGCTTGCAGGAGTTGTATCATCCATGCGCAGGCTCAGGGAGGCTGATTTCTGCGTGCGTCGGCCGAGGCTGGGGGATGGGGAGTCGATGCTGAGCGGTGTGGCGGTGCGCGGTTCCAGGGGGTGGGTGGGGTCCTCGGCGGCGACGACTCTGATGCTTGAGTTGAAGGGATGCGGCGAGGGGCTGGATACTAGGTGGGTTGCAAGCTGCATGGGGAGGGGGATGCCGGATTGCACCCACGGATGGACTGTGTAGCGCAGCTGTGGCGTGTCTGACAACAGCAGGTTAGCACGCGGCAGTCAGATGGCTAAGGATAGATCGTGGCGGTCTCAGGAAGGATTTGCACCTTCGGGCGACGGTGCCCGTTCCTCCTTAGCCTCTTCCTGTGCCGGTGCGTCTCCTGCTGGCGCGGCTTCTTCGGCGGCCTCCTCGGTCCCGTTCTCCTGCGCTGTGGCCTCTGCGGCGGCGGCCTCCATCCTGGCCTGTCTCTCGCGTTCCATCTTCTCCGACTTCTTCTTGATGCGTTCGGCTTCGCGCTCCATGTGCTCCTTTCGAGCGCGCTCTTCTCGCATCAAGCGAACGCGCTCGACCTCTTCGACTCCGCCGCTCTTCTTGAGCTTGCCCTCTTGAACAAAATCGCCGAGCTCTCGCTTGAACTCGTCGTCGCGCCTGGTCTCGAGGTCGCGCTGACGAGCCTTCTCCGCACGCTCGATGGCTTCCAGTCTGCTCTCGTGGTTTGGTTGAAGCGCCTTGACTTCGCCTAGCACTCCGTCTCGGGCCTGTCGGGGGTCCACAGCCTTGTCCAGCGCTACAGCGTTCAAAGCCTTCTGTCCGCTGGCAGTGCGGACGCCCTTGCCCTGTTCCTTCTCGTTCTGCAGGTTCTGCTGCTTGGTTGCCTGCTCGACGAGCTCAAAGGTCTGGGTAGCCTTCTCGAGATCGTCCTGCAGATCAGCCGCGAGCTCTTCCTGCATGGTGAGCAGGTCCCTCTCTTCGCACACAGTCTGCAGTTCTTGCTCCCAGATCTTGGTCCACAGAGGCTTCTCCTTGGCCAGGAAGTCTTGCAACTTCTTGAGCTCGGCCGTTGCCTTGGACAGGTCTTTGGCGGTGACTTCGAGCTGGCGGGGCAGAGGTCGCACACCCCGCAGAACGACGTCCTTGCGGAGATCTTCTACAAGATCCTGGAGATCATCCACGCGGTTGACAATCTTCTCGGAATCATCCTGCAGATTCTTCTTGCCGCCGTTGATGTATGCGCGGCCAGTGTCTCCATCAAGAGTGGGTAGTGCAGCCTTGACGGCAGTCGACTTGACGGCAGTTGCCTTGGTTCGCACGGCCGACATGCTGGCTTGGATGTCTGAAACGAAGGAGGAGTAGGTTTGTCTGACAACGGCCAGGTCGCGTCGCAGGGATTGAACTTCGTTGAGCTGGGCAGCTGAGGTTAATGATCCTTCAGGCGGTGTGCCAGTCTGTAGCGGTCTGGATGGTAGCAGTGCAGAGTTGCGTGCCGAAGAGGGCGGTGCTGCTGCGATACCTGCAAGCTCGCGTGCGGTCTGTTGCTGTCGCTCGGCGACACGATCAATGGCGGACTGCTGGTCGACCACGACGGTCTTGATGCTTTCTACGAGTTTGCTCAGGCCGCCGAATTTATCGTCGATGTGGTTCTTGACCTCGTCAAGCTGCTCGACGTTCAAGACAAGGACCGAGCGTTCCTTGATGTCGTTCAGGTCCTCCAGCTCGTACCGAACACCAGATACTGGATCTTGGATGTGGATCTCGGGAAGTTCACCGTTTCGGTGCGTATCCCAGGCAAACTTTTCGATAAAGGCGAGCTGCAGTCGCCCAGGTGAAAGCTCGGACCCGTCCGAGAAGACGTACTTCTTGATCTTACTCTTGTACTGCAGGAACAAGGTGAGTTCTTTGCCGGGCTGTGGTGATTGTTCAGGCACGAATTGCTGCGGTTGCGGAGAGGGCGACTTGGCAGCCCTGCGCGAGTTGCTCCTGACTGGAAGGTCGGTAGCTGGCGTGGACTGGTCCTCGGACTCGCCGGCCATGTCGATGGGGTCGCCCAGAGGCCCACTCGTGGCCCCAAGAGGGGGCTGCTCCGGCTCTGGAAAGTGAGGCTGGCCCAGCATTTCCTCGGGTGTTTGCTGCATGGGACTGAGCGCGGGGCCAGGCTCTTGAGGCGGGGGGAACACGGGCGCCGTACTTTGAGAGCTCTCTTCTGATATGCGTCTCGAGGCACTGCTCGCTTTGTCCATGTTGGTGTCGACGACGGGCCGCTGCTGGTTGGACCGCTGGCGGCTGTGCATGACGGACCCCCTTGTCCTCACGGCGTTCATGGATTCCCGCACGTCTCTCCCTCGGTTGGGTATGGGCGAGTTCTGCACGGGTGGGAGCGGTATGCCGTTGGTGCCAAGGTGCTTCTGGATCTGATATGCCGAGAAGCGTCGCGAGGCCCTCCTCTCCAGGTCACCGCCCCTCTGTAGGGCAGCCAGGGCGTCCTCCTCCTTGGGCGGCGGTGGAGGCGGGGGGAAGTCGGTGGCGTAGTTGGACCGTGGAGGGTCGGGGGTGTGAGGCATGGCGTCGTCGGCTGGATAGGGGGCGATGACGGGCATCTGCTGGGCCGTGTTGCTCGACATGGACGAGTCGGAGGACATCTGGCTGGTGTTTGTGTTGCGGTTCGCGCGGGGATTCGAGGGAAGCGCGTCGTGCTTGGTTGGCGAGATGCGGCCAGCGACCGATGAGGAGCGAGGGGGGAGGTCAGCGTTGTTGGCACTGTCGTCGCTGCGGGCTGGCAGGCGAGTGCTCGAGGCGCGTGTCTGCTGCTGCTGCTGCTGCTGCTCGTCTGCGTCGCCGGTGCTCCCTAGGCTGCCCTGACGCGGACTGCTGCCGTTGATGGAGCCATCTCGGCCGGTGCGCTGGCGCAGGCGCTGCTGCTTCTTCTTCAGGCCGTGCAGCAGGTTGATGATGATGTCGCGGATGCGGGGCAGGAAGTTGTCGAGGCTGGCCTGGGAGGCTTCCTGGCTCAGCGTCTCCTCGAGGATGCCGCGCAGCAGCTCGGGGACGTTGCCCAGGTCGTTTGTGTCGACGCCGATGGCGTTGAAGGCGCGCGAGGCAATGTTGAACTCGTAGCCGAGGCGGACATAGACATCGGAGACCTCGCTCTCGGTGGCGGAGCCGCGCGACCACAGGGTCAGTGTCTCTGGGCGGCGTTAGCGGGCGGTGGTGGGCCGTGGGGCGCACAGGACGGGGAGAGAACGCACCGAGCAGCTGCTTGGTGGCGACGAGCAGGTGGGTGACGGACTTTTCAATCTGCGAGAGCTGCTGCTGGGGCTTCATCGTGTCAGCGGCGGGTGTGGTGGAGGGGAACAGGTAGGGGGGAGGTGTGCATGAGCACAGCATGCATCAAGAGAGACGCACATTCTTGGGCGCACGTCGCGAGGACCCCTGCGAGGAGCGCACCGACGAGGGTTCGTCCGACATGGCGGGAGGGGTGCAGACGGTGCAGCGAGGGTTTGAGGGCGGTCGGGCCGAGCAGACAGGCGCGTCGTCTGCTCTCGCGGCGGTGGTGGTGGTGATGGAGCGGTCGGTGTTCACGTCTCGAGGTGGCACGTGACTGCGGCCAGGATGTCGAAGCAGCGTCCGGTGCGAGTGGAGGCGTGACGTTACATGGACCGGCGCATTGTTCGTGCAGGGCGCTGTTTGAGAGAGAAACGTAGTTTGAGTCGTCGATTACTTGATCCCAACGATCAGCACCCAGGAGAGTAAACAAGACTACCAGCCGTCATGGGCGTTGCCGTGCCATACTTGGTAATGTCATCTAGCGGCGTAGTGCGTAGTGCGTAGTGCGTGCTGAGTAGTGTGTAGTGCGTAGTGAGTAGTGCGTAGTGGACGACGGCCTGACCCGCGCACAGCCATTCGCCGGGAATAGCACACGCTAGGAGACTGCCTGAACTTGTCACTCTGTGCGACTGAACGGCTGTGTAGGTCGTGAGTTGACGCTACGACACGAGCTAGCTGCAGGCCCACTGCACCGTTTGTAGTTTGTAGGCAGTGGAGGAGTGGGTGAGGGGGTGAGGGGGTGAATGGGTGAAGTGGATAGGCCAAGTAAGCATGATTGTCATGGTTCACGCAGCAAACATGCCTTACATAGTACAAACGAGAAGAGGGTTGGCTGGCTGGCCTCAACGCATGCATGGCTGCATCGTCTTGGAGTGGGCGTGTGCAGAGTGAGGCGGCCAGGCAAGACACCGCCGCAGCTCCTCTTGGTTCTGGCATCTGGAGTCCCGTTTGGCGGAGTCGCAAGGTGTCACGGCATACCCACCAGCACACACCACACACCAGCACGCAATGAGAAAGACGCCAGCTCCACTGCCTCGATACTCGACCGCATCACAGCAGTGCACTGCAGTCAGTTCAGTCGGTGCAGCCATTCGATCAGTGCAGCAGCGCAGTCAGTTTCGGTGCAGCAGTGCATCACCAGCACTACATCCACACCAGACATAACACCTGAGACGCCCGCCTCCCACTGCGCCTAGCTCCCGCCCGCTCTCCGTTGTTGATCCGCTTGGCACCTCCAGCCTGTCCGCCCGGCGCCATCACCAACATTGCCCACTGCCACGCCTCTCCCCATCGACCTGCCCTCTCTGCGGCTTTCTCTGCGCCTCTCTCTGCGCCTCTCTCTGCGCCCCTCTCTACGCCTCTCCTCCGCCTGTCGTCCCCCGCCCGTGCCCTCGTGAGCGTTGACGACCGCCTCCCGTCTCCTCCTCTCGGCCCACGGAGCTTGCTTCTTCGTCTGTCCCTCCACGCCCACGCCCACGCCCACGCCCATGTCCGCCGCCGCCTCGACCGCCCACAGCGCCTCCAATGCTCTGAGCCCCGCCGCGACCCCCGGCCACAAACTCAAAATGTCCTCGTCGGCCAAAGGCATTGACCCACACCGCAAGCCCGGAAGCCCCATTGACGCCGCCCAGAGGTAAGCTCCTCCTTGCCCGCCCACCCGTGCCTGGAGTGCACCGCCACTACTGGATTGGCCTGCTCACTCCCTCTCCACCCGCAATGCTGACTCGCCGCCTCGCTCAGGAAATCCCCAGCTCCCAAAGCCTGGTCACACGGCTCAGCGAACCCCATCACCCAGCGTTCGTCCACCTCGACCCCGCCCAACGGTGTCGCAGCCACCCCCAAGCCCTCAAACAGCTCAAACAGCTCAAACAGCCTCTCCGGCGAGACCACCACCCCAATGAGGCACCTCAGCGACCGCATGATGTACCTGCTGGCCAACCTGACGGTCAGTCAACACAGCCAACACGTGTGCATAACACTACACTAACATTGCCCAGGGTCTGCCGGGAACCATCACCCTCAAGAACGGCGCAAAGTACTCTGGCGTGCTCTCGGGCACCTCGCTCGACCCCAGCGAGCTGCGCTATGTCTTCAAGATGGTCAAGCAGCTGCAGCCCGCCGACAATGCCCAGCCCAACGGCCAGTCCTCGGACGAGTACGCTGGACAGGGCGACTCGTACGTCATGTCCTTTGACATGAGCGACGTCGCAGACTTCAATGTCAACAACGTCGTCCTCGACAAGACACAGGCCAAGCCCCAGAACGGGACCGCCGGCTTCCGTACAGACGCCGACATCTCCGGCAACTTGGCCCTGCGCGAGCGCAACCTCCAGAAGTGGGAGCCTTCTGAGCACGACACGAGCCTCGAGCTTGGGTCTGGCGGCCTGGGAGGCTGGGACCAGTTTGCTACCAACGACCGCATCACCGGCGTCAAGAGCAACTACGACGAGAACATGTACACCACAGCCATTGACCGCAGCAACCCTCAGTACGCCCAGAGGGCAGCGCGTGCGGAGCGTCTCGCTCGCGAAATCGAGTCCAGCACGCCCACAAACGCCCACATCCGCGAGGAGCGCGGCGGCCAGACTGCTCAGGACGACCAGGGGCTCGACGAGGAGGACAAGTATGGCAACAGTCGCGGCGACAGGTTCAGCGTGCTAACACGTATGCAGGTACAGTGGTGTTCGACGAGAGTTCTCGCCGCTCTCGAGTGGACAGGCGAACAGGTACACGCCCCCAGCACGACGTGCACCAAGCGCTCAAGCCACCGTTCAAGGTGCGCCCATCGATCCTGCGATCCTTTCTTCTACAATCGCACGCCCGGACTCAGCAGCTGCAAAGTCGGCGCAGCGCACTGCCAGCCCCGCCGTAGAGAAGCCGGCCGACGCTGCACCCGCGCCTGTAGCCGTGCCTTCACAGCCCAGCGCGCCCAAAGAAGCTGCTCCCCAGACGGAGGCCAAATCAGCGGAGCCTGTCGCGGAACCAGCGCAGAAGCCCAGCAGTGCAGGCAAGCCAACCATCGCAGCCATCCCTCCTCGCAAGTCTGCACGGCCACACGACGCCACAACCAACGTCGAGCACGACCTGCTCGACTCGTTCAAGGCCTTTTCTGCAGCCGAGAAACTGCGCATGTCTGAGCGACAGAGAACGATTGCGCGGGAGAACAAGGCCGTAAAACTGAACGATCTCAAAAAGTTTGCCCTGAACTTCAAGCTGAGCACACCGGTTCCCACTGACTTGGTTCCCATTCTCGCCAAGGACGAGACAAAGCAGGCTGCAATTGTGGAGAAGGCCCTTAAGCAGGCCCAGGAAACCAAAACCTCGCCGCCCAAGACATCCACCACCGTCTCAGACCCGAAAGCAGCTGCACGAGCTCCTACTGCCAAGGACGCTGCAAGCACATCTCCCAGCGACCGACAGCAAGCGCAACGTCCTCGTCCGGGCCAGTCCGCGTACCAGTCCGCCAGCATGCGGGAGCGTTCGCACCAAGCCCCAGCTCAGATCCCCGCCCGCAACCAAGGCCTGCTCAGCACCCGTCTGCAGGTCAACCAGCAGCAGCACAAGCAGCAAGGCGCGCCTGCCTACAACGGTGTACCTCAGCCGATCCCCGCGCAGGACATGCGCGCTCCCTCTGGCCCTTCACAGGCGTCCAGCGGAGCGCCGACGCCTACCTCGGGCGCTTCTTCACGATTCAACGTTCGCGCCCACGAGTTCAGACCCAACCCAGCCGCAAACACCTTCCAGCCTGGCGGCAACACGAGCGCCGCCTCCAGCCCTAGACCCGACTCTGCGTCTCGACAAGAGTCGCGCCGCACGCCTGCCATCACGAGCTTTTTTGGCGGACACCGTCCGACTGTGAAGGCTGTCGACGCGAAGGAAGCCTTCAGTCCTTTTGATCGTCTGGCCAAGGTGGCTACGGACCCCGATAAGAAGTACAACGCCGGCATCCCCTTCTCGCACCGCACCCCGCCGACCTGGGACTTTCCCGAGTCCAACCGCGACAAGGGCTACAAGGAGCTTTTCGAGCATGTGCCGCCTTCCCAGATGGCAGCCTCCCACAACGGCATGACAAACGGCCCTATCCCTCACCAGCACCAGCTGCCGCCGCACCTCCAGGGCCCTCAAATGCAGCAAGGACACACGCCTCAACACACACCGCGTGGTCCTCACGTGCAGCCGCACCATGGCCAAGGCCCGCCCCATTTCGAGGCGCCCCACATGCAGTTCTCGCACTCGACTTCCTCGGTCCAGCCGTCGCCTCGCCAGATGCCGCCTTACGCGTATGGTGCGCAACCCCAGCCTATGCCCGGTTACCCGCAGATGCCCCAGTACGGTATGAGCCCTGGCGTCCAGCACGTTGCGCTTCGCGGTCCCCAGGGAGGTCAGTTCGTCAATGGCCCCGGACCTCAGATGGGCGGACACATGATGCAGCAGCAGCCGTCCAACGGCCCCTTTATGGGCATGCCTGGTCAGCCTCAAATGCAAATGTACGCGCAAGCTCCTGGATACCCTCAGTATCCCGGCCACATGCCGCCCGGCGCCAATGGCTTCCCCAGCCCCAGGCCTGGCGCACCAATGATGAGCCACCAAGGCTCGCAGCAGGGACACCAGCAGCCTCCAGTCATGTACATGCAACCTGGTGCGCAGGGCCCGCAGATGTACCAGATGCCGCCAGCAGCCAGTAAGTGTAGTTTGAGAGGACTTGTTACACGACTGACACCAGCAGTGACGCCCATGCGAGGTCCCTACCCGCAGCAGCACCAGCCCCAGTACGGCTCGTCCCCGCACCAGCAGCACCAGTTCCCCCACCAGGCCCATCGCGGCACACCGAGCGCGACCTACGCCCAGCCGATGATGCACCAGCACTCGCAGCACCAACACCAGGCCCCTCCCACCGGCCCAGCCAACCACGGAACCGAGAACACGGAGGAGCCGAAATGAAAAAGGTCCACGACCATTTCGTGACTCCAACAGGATGACTGCACAGCACGGTCGATCAGAAGAGACGGACCCTCCCGGGACTGAAGGAATGTCAAGCATTAGCGATAGGCGTTGGATGGACGGGAAAAGTGTTGGTCAGCGACGTGTTTGAGGGTAGACCGAGCTTATCCTGCGCTCGCAGTTGAACAGTGTTCAAGCAACGCTCTGGCGAGGTTAGGGGGCTGTTGGGACTCGTGTGGAGAGTACGACGGTAGATGCAGATGATAGCTAGCAGGGCCGTTTTGCCCGTCAATATCAACTAGCTTTGGATACGCAGGCCTGTGATCTATACCTGTGCCATGGTGTCCCTTGTTAATCCATGATGACTTTTGCTATAGGTGGATTTCTTACAGCCAGGGACTTTAAAGTATACAGCGTCAATACGTAGTGCAATAGTTCTGCACAGATTAGATACGGTCATCAACCTTTGATAAGAACTTCAACCACACCGTTGTTGTCATTTCTATTTATTTATTTTAGCCATAGATTGAGAGTGCTAATGCTATTGTTCTTATAGACAGTTGTGCAAAAGAACGTTGTTCTGCTCTAGCTGTTGCTGACCAAAACTCAGCATTGACAACCCCATCTCATTCATGCCCAGTGAATGATTACCCTGGTCGTGATCACCAGGTACCAGCATGCGGCCACGCCGCAGACGCGCCGCACTAACGCGGACCCACGTTCCGAGGTGGTCCCCCTGGTCCCTGGTCCCCACACCCAAGAGACGCCTCCCGACGTAGTAATGCGGCCCTTTTCCCCAACGTCCGCGCGTCACCGCCGACGTCGTATAACTTGCCGACTGCCTGCTCGGCTGTACATGTCCTCCTCGCTGGTTGAGAGTTTGTGATTTGAGTTAAAGAAGGGAGAATGGCGGATACTGCTGCTGAGCCGCTTATCACTCCACATGACGACGATGACCGCGGAGACGACCTCGACTACGAACGCGATGCGCGGTACAGTCAGGATGGCGACGCACACGTAGACGAAAGCGCCCTCGTATCCCCGGGCCTCTTCATCTGGATCCTCACGCTCTGCGCCGGCGTCTCCGGCCTCCTATTCGGCTACGAGTGCGTCTCCCACCGCAAACCACATATCAATTCATACTAATGGTCATTCTAGCACGGGCGTCATATCCTCGACCCTAATCTCAATCTCCACCGACCTCTCGCGCCCGCTCACCACGCTCGACAAATCCCTCATCACCAGCGCCACGTCGTTCGCTGCCCTGCTCGCTAGCCCGCTGAGCGGTCTCCTCGCCGACGCCGTGGGGCGCAAACCGCTTATCCTCGTCGCGGATGTGCTGTTCGTGCTTGGCGCGCTGTGGCAGGCGAGCGCGAGGTCCGTGGGGGCGATGGTGGCCGGGCGCGCGGTCGTGGGTGTGGCGGTCGGGAGCGCGAGTTTCGTCGTGCCGTTGTATGTTGGGGAGTTGAGTCCTGGGCCGTTTCGGGGGAGGCTGGTGACGGTGTTGAGTCTGTTTATTACGGGCGGGCAGGTCGTGGCGTATCTGGTCGGCTGGGGCTTTTCGGAACATGCGGGCGGGTGGAGGTGGATGGTTGGGTTGGGTGCGTTGCCAGCGGTTGCGCAGTTCGGGATGTTGTTCTTCATGCCCGAGACGCCGCGGTTCCTGGTCAAGAGGGGGAGGAAGGCCAAGGCGAAGGAAGTGCTGAAGCGCGTATACGGCGACGCAGCAGGGATGGATGACCTCGCGTCCGCCATCCTCCGCAGCGTCGAGCGCGAGATCCTCGAGGAAGAGCAAGTCGCCCCGTCCTCTGCCAAACCCACCGCCCTCACCCGCTTAACCTCTACTTTCAACCTCCTCACCACCGGCGCAAACGCCCGCGCCCTAACCCTCACCTGCCTGCTGCAAGCCGGCCAGCAGCTCTGCGGCTTCAACACCCTCATGTACTTCAGCGCCACCATCTTCTCGCTCGTCGGCTTCTCCGCGCCCACTCTAACCGCGCTCTCCATCGCCCTAACAAACTTCGCCTTCACCCTCGTCGCGTTCCACTTCATCGACCGCCTAGGCCGCCGGCGCATCCTGCTCCTCTCCATCCCGGTAATGGTAACTGGACTCGCCCTCTGCGCAGTAGCATTCTCCTTCATCGACCTGGGCACCGGCGCCGCCGACGCCCCCGCCGCAACCGCGAATGGCATCTGGCCCCCAATCCTCGTCTCCTCCCTCCTCCTCTACGTCGCCGCCTACGCCCTCGGCCTCGGCTGCGTCCCCTGGCAGCAATCAGAGCTCTTCCCGCTGCGCGTCCGCGCCCTGGGCTCCGGGCTCGCTACTAGCACCAACTGGCTCTGCAATACGCTTATCGGGGTTAGTTTCCTGCCGCTTATGGAGCTGTTGAGTCCTACGGGGGTTTTTGGACTGTATGCGCTGGTTTGTGTGGGTGTTTGGGTGGGGGTTTGGGGGGTTTATCCTGAGACGGCGGGGCTGGGGCTGGAGGAGGTTGGGGGGCTGTTGAGGGATGGGTGGGGGGTGGAGGAGAGTGTGCGGCGGTTCAAGGCTAGACGGAGGGCTGAGTAAGAGTACAAAGAAAAGGAAATCGAATAGAGGGGGAGTGGAGTCCTTTCCACTGACCGTGTGTAGTGGAGTAGAGTGTAGACTTTGAATCTATGTAAACCGAACTGGCTGGACTGATGATACTCTTTAGCGATGTGTTTCTACCTTGCAGACATACGCTTTCAAAGGGGGGCTTTGTTGGAGCTTGCAATACGCATCTCGCGGATTCCATCTTTCGCCCTTCGCATCTACACAGTCTACCCGGTCCGGTCCTGCAGAATTGAATACTGGGCCTGCAGCATTAAATATCAGGCGTTCAAGGATTCCTGCGTGCGCTGTTGCCGGGGATGTTTGCAGTGGGTTCGTGGTACAGACACAGTGTCATCGTGGTATCCTATTCACACAGACACTTTCAGCTGGATATCCTGGGGCATGGTATGGGGAGGAGAGAGGTGCTGTGGAGATGGTAGTGGGGGTCCACTGTCTTGTTAATAGTCAGTTCCAAGCTCGGGATAAGTAGCCAAGAAGGTACCTGGCCGACAAGCAGCTCAATAAGGATGCTGTCGACCATGGAGCGTAGCGCTACATTTGCGATAGCTACCGTCAAATCTCTTGGTGCACTGGCCTCTTCGCCGTTGAAAATCGCGACAAGATACCTTCGTGCCGCAGGATAAAGCTATATTAGAGGTAAGTTTAGATAGATGGGTAAGATACACATAAATTAGCTAGAGCAGTATCTCAGAGCTATTGAACATGTTTACAACATGTAGAAAACTAGAAAAAAAGACTACTTATATCCTTCTTTTCTCAAATTCAAGATTAGTCCTTTAGGTAATATAACGAAACCTAGAGTTCATTCCATTTAGCAGAGCTCCATAGTAGAGTAAATATAGAACTATCTATATCAATAGCCTAGAAAATCTTTATTAATGTCTTCTATGCGTGCCGTGTTTGAGCATGCATATTGGGCTAATGCTGAGCTGAGTCTGCTTAATAGTCAAAAGGGTTCGGTTTCGTACTAGGACTGAAAAGAGGGCATTGAAAGGGGCCGAGCCCTGGCTAAATCGCAAGTTAGGCGCTCTTTGTGAGGAACATGTAAAGGTAGCTCGCTTGTAGGGTTTGTCTATCTGAGTCTACTAAAGTCTCTACCTACGTAGAGAGTATCCTAGTGTGCTGCACCAAATAGAGAGATCGTAACGATTGCAGGTCTTTTCAAGCAACGCGCTCTTCGAATCGAGCACAATAAGAAAGATTAATGTTCCAAGTAAGCGATGGGCTTGTGACACCGTTTGTATTGCAGCACAATCCTTCAGAGCTAGCAAACAGTGCACTTACTCGGCACACCCGGTTTTCTGTCACGTGTAGGGTAAATTTAAGGCTGTTGCGGCCCTACAGGTGCCAACCTGACGCAGGAACGCATGATGGCCTGTAGAGACCGTTGCGGCCATTGTGATAGATTTTTCCAAGAACTGAGATCTCACTATTTGTCCTTCGCCCCCTAATACGTTCTTTGAAAAATTGTAATGTAGCCAACAGACCACTGGTTGCTTCCACAGTCCTATATGAGATTCTCTGACTCGCTTTCCCGGCATCTGGCATCCGGCATCCGAGGGGATGTGGATCTTGTTAGTTGGGGAAAAACTGACGTCACCAGGTTAGCACGACGTATCATGAGTTTATGCATAAGAACAGCTATGATCCTCCGGATTGCAGACATGAACTTTTTACTTTCCGCGTGTGCAATAACATATCAAGAATGTCAGATCGGCACAACCTCGCCGGCGGTGATTTCACAGCTGGGCGACATTCCACGACATACGACTATATCTCCCCATTGAAGCTGGACCTGGCTGGTAATCATGTCTTGATTACTGGCGCGGCATGGGAGGACGGAGTTGGCTATGCTACAGCCATGGCTTTTGCGCGTGCAGGAGCGTCTGCAATCGCAATAGCCGACCTACACGGCGTATCGGATGAGCTTGTTGCAAAGTTGAAGTTGGCTGCAACGCAAGCTGGACGCGCTGAGCCCACAGTAATAAGCTTCAAGGTCGACATTGCAGAACTAGACAGTGTCTATGCTATGCATGACACTGTATCACGGGTCTTTGGTAACCGTCTGGACGTTGTCATCAACAACGCAGCCCATATGGAACCATACAAGCCACTCCTTGATACGGATCCAGATGTATACTGGCGGACTTATGAAGTCAACGTCCATGGACTTTTCAACATGGCGCGCGCATTCCTTCCTATGCTGCTCTCAACCGATGTTGGTCTGTGCACAATGATCAACGTAGCTTCTTCAGGCGCGTTGACTGCTCGGCCTGGAAGCGGGAGCTATCGCAGCTCTAAGCTTGCAATTTTGAGGTGGACTGAGACCTTGCAGCTAGAATACGGTGATCAAAGGCTTCTTGCCTTTTGTGTCAACCCGGGTGCGATCAAGACCAAGATTACAGAAACTGCGCCCGAGGCAGTGCGAGATTCGTTCCCAGACCGTCCAGACGTTGCTGGTGATACAATTGCATGGTTAGCTGCTGAGCGAAGGGAATGGCTGGCTGGAAGATACGTGAGCTGTCCATGGGATATGGAGGAGCTAGTCAAAAAGAAGAACCAAATCGTTGAGAAAGACATGCTCAAGATGAGAATGATGTTTTGAGATTGTCGGGACCGTAAGGCCGCTGTACCGATAATGAGAAGGGATGCGTGGAGTAGACCACATCAGGGTGAAAAGCAAGATTATGCGTGCCAGCTAACATGCAAAGACGACATTTTTGCCCATGATGCATTCGCTCACTACAGGTCTTTTCGATATCATTCAAAGAGGTTTCTCTGTTCTGGATCGCCGTTGTCACATCTACAAGCGAACATACCGCACGAGATGATCTGAAGAGGAGGTCGAACAACTCAACACTCCCATCCTTTGATCCCATTCCAACACCCTCAAAGCCAAACCCAAGTCATAAAACATCAACGAACAACAACCTCCAACCCCGGCATTTCCAACTGCTTCCTCAGGTGGTCTGGCAGCCACGTCTCCAACTCATCAAAGTCGTTGACCGGCCAGACTACAACTCGACGAAGGCCAACAAACGCGCTGTGGAACTCCTGCATAAACGTATCGCCTCCTATAGTGTAATCCAGCACATTGATACAGTATGTGAGCTCGATGGTAACGATGGAGTGGCGTCCAGGCCATATGAACAGCGATGTCAGATCACTATCTTTCAAGGGCCGCCATAATTTGAGCGTTGCGCAATGGGCGAAGGTGCGCACTTCCTGGTTGATTTGGTGGCAGGTCAGGCGGAGCGGGGTCGTGTCGCTGATTTTCCAGGTGTGGCGTGATAGGGATTTCACAGAGATGTAGGTATCGGCGGAGATGATCGAGTAGATCGCGTTGCGGAGCTCGGCTGGGAGACGGAGCAGTGGTGAATTGCGCTGGTTGTTGCGGGTGCTGGGTTAAGTCAGTGGATGTACTTTTCTGTCCAAGGTTGCGGTCTTACATCTTGTTAAGGGCAGACATGTCGGATAATCGGATCGTGGTGAGGGATTTGATGCCTGTATACACAATGTTGGGTGGAGAGGTGGGAAATTGATGGATACATATGTATATATATATATGGGGTGTACGGCGCCAACTCCAGCATGACGTGTACAAGTTACCTTCACTCATACATCTCATCTACCCTGCTGCGAAGATGGTGCAGTACACTATGCCCTTTCACCTTGTTCGCATTTTCTTGCACTGAAGACTCTGTTGGGCTAGGTCGAAACACTCCAGATGAGGGTATGACCGTGCTGATGTACCCTACAAGCGAGTGTTTGCTCATGATTGTTGAGCAACAGCAAGCCTTCAATATGGGCACACAATGCAGAGATAAGCGTAACACCGTGTATTTGAGGAGTGAGATATAGCTCGACTATGAACAACTGAGATTGCTATGTAGGTTTGGAGTCATCTGATTGTGTACACATACAACATATGTTCCAATCATTACATTGACATGCCACCAGTTGTATCTCGGAACTGTGTTAATAACGACTAAAAAATTTCGATGGCCTTACCTCTCGAGTTCATTGCTGATCATGAGAGTGTTTCGGACAGAACCGTAGATCTTGTTGTATGGCCCAGAGGTTGGGGTCACTACGGTGAGTTTGATCTTCTGGATATGTTTGCTGAAATCAAGATGCACAGACTCGACTTTGGTCTTATCTCAGAAAGAGCTCTGATGACGGTTCCAGAGAATGTGGACTTGGATATGATAGTTAGGCCGTGTGGTAGAGCAATTGACCGATATGGCGCAAGGCGATTCTTACAATTCTTCTAATTGAACCTGCCTCACTGATCTTTGTATACACCTCTCACATTCCCCAATCCTTCCCATCTCAAAGAAAAACTACCTCCAGCTCCGGCTTCCCAAACACAGCCCTCAGCAGTTCCAGCGCCGCCCCCCGAATCCCATAAGCCCACTTAATACCCTCCAATAATACCACACGCCGAACACTCGGGAAAGTAGCCAGCACCATTTCCCGATCAGCCCAATGCCACCTAAGCCCAGCCGAAGCATGGTCTCGATCAGCTGTATACTTGATCATCGAATACGACCAGTCGTCCATCTCGATGGTATGCAGCGTACCACACCGCTTCGTCTCAATCAGACCGGGGTAGGCGTATCGTAGCATGCGGAGCGTGGTAGGATCAGTGGCGCAAAGCGATGCTTCGCTGCGGATCTGTCGACAGGTGAACTGTAGAGCGGCTCCACTCCCAGTAATGCGGAATACTGGGGGTCGAATGTTCTTTGCAACGGCAACTGTGTCGCAGACGAGGGTGTAGATGCTGTTTCGTAGCTCAGCTGGGAGGCGTAGCAGGGGTGAGTCGGTCTGGTTCTTGAGTGTGCTGAAGAGTTAGTAAATCTGCGCTGGAGAGACGCATGGTCACTTACATCAAGTCGAGGTCGATGTGCTCTTGGGCAGCCTCAGGTAGGTGATCTGATCCAGAGCCCATGATGGAGATTGCTTTTCGAGATCGGTGCATTGCGGATGGTGATAATAGAGGTAGAATGGAGTGGGCGAGGTGAAGTTACCGATTCATTAGTAGAGGTGTATATATCAGGCACCAACCTGCTTGGCACCATTTCCTTTCACTCCATTTCGACTCAGACCACATGTCAAGAATGCAAGATATAGCGCAAACTAATCATCTTTTGTAGCCGGAGAAGCTGTGAGATCTTACTTGATCGCCATCAAAGAACCGCCGTTCTCAACTCGAGTCAACCAATTTGAGAGTAATAGTCTTACAAATACATTGTGCATGCACGTTACAGTCCAGTCCCGGGACACAAGCCTCCCATGTCGAACACCTTGCACGGATACGAATATATATGTGGCTATGACTTGGCCTTAGAGCTGTCACGAATTGAGTTCGTAGCAGTGGCGCGAGAATCCCGTGTCCTGGGGTTTATGGTAGCAAATGTAATGGTTCAAGGCTATAAGGTAAGGATGGCACGATGGCAGCAGTCCCAGCTAGGTAAGCATTCCTCCGGCCCGGCTAGCCAACATTAGCTTGAACCTCGCGCACGGGCCTCTATAACATCACCACGACATCACACCAAACCCGGGAGCTTACGCGGATATAACCGCGCTGATTCCAATTATCCCTACGGCGTGTGATGGGCGGAGGGAATACCGGCAGATAGCAGCTAGACGTGCTACCTCGTCATAACGACCTCAAGCATGGGCGTGTCTGTGTGTGTACAAGGTGTGTGTTCATAGTGACGCTTGTTTGCAGACGTATATAGGCCGGCTGTACTGCTCCATCCCTTCTTTCTTGCTGCTTTATCGTGCGTGTTGAATTGGTTGTCTTCCTCAGACAGACAGACGATATCATGGATCCTGAGAACGCGAACTCGAAGATTCGGAAAACGCCGCAGTATGCGCTGTATCAGCGGGAGAACTTCTGGAAGAGTAATGAGGGGGAGACGCCGTTGTTCAATACTGGTGCGTTGAATCAATTATCCCATCCCATCCACTCCACTCCCTTCCACTCTCGAGACCCCAACGCCTCAAAATAGCAAGAATCTGACATGTCTCTCATCCAACAGACCCCGGCCAACTGGAAGACCTCGCGCGCGCCAAACTGACGCAAAACGGCTGGTTCTACGCCTCTTCCAATGCCGGACAATCGCACACACACACGGCCAACCGCCAGGCCTTCTACCGCCACCGCATCATCCCGCGCATGCTCGTCGACACAAATAAGCGCGACACCGCGACCTCCATCTTCGGCCACCGAGTAAACGCCCCGATCGGCTTCGCTCCCGTCGGCATCAACAAGATCTACCACCCCGCCGGCGAACTGCCCGTTGCGCGCGCTGCGGGTGCCTTGGGATTGCCGTACGCGCTGTCGACGGCCGGGTCGCAGCCGATTGAGGATGTCGGGGCTGCGAACGACGCTGGGGCGCGGGATAGTAAGGATGGTTCTGGGAGTGCGGTGCGGTTCTTCCAACTGTACATGCCTCACGATGATGCGCTGACGCGATCGCTGCTGCAACGCGCCGTGGATAGCGAGTTCAGCGCGTGTATACTGACGCTTGATACGTGGCAGCTAGGGTGGCGACACGATGATATTGCGACGAGTAATTATGCCTTCTACCACGGCATTGGTGCTGATTTGGGGCTCAGTGATCCTGTCTTCCAACAGAGGCTGAAGGAAAAGGGAATTGATCCTGTGGCGCAGCCGAATGAGGCCGGGGCGCTGTGGATTGATAATGTGTGGCATGGCCGCGCGCATACGTGGGATAAGGCCGTGTGGGCTATGCAGCTGTGGAAGGAGTTGTCGGGTGGGAAACCGTTCTGTCTCAAGGGGATTCAGAGTGTTGAGGATGCGAAGAAGTGTGTCGAGTATGGGTTTGATGGCATCGTGGTGTCGAATCATGCTGGGCGGCAGGTGGACGGCGCGGTTGCAAGTCTGGATGCACTGGAGAAGATTGTCGATGGTGAGTTTTGTGTTCATACAACTGATGTGCCAAACAGTACTGACTGCAAATAGCCGTTGGCGACAAAACCTACATCATGTATGACTCGGGCGTCCGCTCCGCCTCTGACGTGTTCAAGGCGCTCGCACTCGGTGCGCAGTTCGTCTTCGTCGGCCGCCTGTGGATCTGGGGGCTGAGCATCATGGGCGAGACGGGCGTGGATCACGTAATGCGTGCGTTACTTGCAGATCTGGACATCCTCATGAATGTCGCGGGCTTCACGTCGATTGACGAGATCAAGAAGGCCGGTAAGGCGGCGCTGGAGAGCGGGGACAAGAACTACCCGCTACTGCCGTTTCCGAGCAAGCTGTGAGCTTCATACAGCGAGGAGTGCATACGTACAGATAGACTATTTCATTGTTGAGAATACGTGTTGTTGTTGCGGCAAGATCACGGCTTTCAACATCGAGACTCACATCACTCAAGCGGCGAGATGTGAATCAAAAAGATAGTAAGCTAGGATGGCGACAGGTTACGACGCCAGGTATCTTTATCATAACTTGAACCGTTCTCTCGTGCCCTCGTTCACCGCATTGCAACAAACATGCCGCCTGCAATCATGATAGGAAAGACATTACTTGCGACCTCTCGTTCTGGCGCTTATTTGCTGTTGTCGAGCTTCGTCTGCTCGCTGGGTGTGTTCTTGTCTTCGGACTTCTCGGTCGCCACCGATGACGGCGACTCGGTCACCTCGGTAGGGTTGGGCCCGGGGGTAGCGTCGCGCTGGGCATCGTCTTTGCTGAACTTGGAAACTTGGGAGTCGAGGTCCTTCTCCTCATCGTCGTTATCGAACATTCCGCTGTCTGCGCCGTCGGTTTCAATTTCAGTGCCATCGCCTAACAAGATGGTGCGGCCACGCGTACCGGTAGTCTGCCTAAACCGGCTGTCAAGATCCATGTCATGCTCATCGGGGGAATCGTCAATGCGGTGGTGGTTGCCAGGGCCGCGGAACTCGGCTGCATTCATATATTAGACTCGAATTACGTTTCAGCCTCTGGGGCGGACGGAGCTGGATCTTCAGACTTGCCGTACTCTGGCGGCGCACATGGACCCTCTCCATTTGCAACCCTCTTGGCGATGTCCTCGTACCACTGCTCCTTGGTGCGACCCTGGAGCAGACCGATGATGGTGATGGTCATGTTGTCGCAGCCAACGCCGCCCGTGTCGCTGTTCGACGCCAAGCAGTTGTCCATCATGTTCTCGCAGATGGACGCGAGGTCCTGCTTTGCCACGATTCCGCGCCTAACAAACTCGATGACGGCCTGGGAGGACTGGACGTCCCAAATACCTGGCGCAGTTAGCACGTGAGCTGATGTAGTGCGGGTGTGGCCTACCGTCGCAGGCAACGACGAGGAACTCATCGTCGGCGTTGATCTCGTGTATCTCGACGTCGGGGAAAGCAGTGACGATCTGCTGCTCAGGGGGGAGATCGGCGCTCTTCTTGAATTCAAAGTCGCCTATCGCGCGAGAGAGGGCGAGGTTGCCGTTGACGCGGCCAAAGTCCACGAAGCCTCCAGCGGCCTGGATGCGTGCCTTTTCGGCTAGAATGTGTCAGCGCGGTAAACATCAGGAGCTAGAGGGCCGACTTACCTTCGTTCTGGGGCTTGTGGTCGAAAGAGAGGGGCTTTGCGCGACCCTTTACGCCGAGGACGGTGCGCGAGTCACCAGCGTTGGCCTGAGGGTGTTAGAGGGTTCGACTCTAAAAGACAAGGTAAAGCTACTCACGACATAGATCTTGTCCTTTGAGAGAACGCCAACAGATGCTGTGCAGCCCGAGACTTCCTCCTCGTATCGTGGATCTGGTGTACAAGTCAGCGGCGCGGTCAGCAGCCGGCGGGGGCGTGTGGAAACGTACCACTCAGGATGGCGCGGTCGGTGGCGAGGAAGCCGTCCTGGAGAGCCTTTTTTAAGTCGCCCTCCTTGAAGGCCTCCTGTTTTGCGATGATCTCGTGCAGGTGCTCGCCCGTGTAGATGGCCACCTTGTCGCCGCCGTGGCCGTCGTATACGCCAAAGTAGGCCAATCGCTTGTCAGCCTCGGTGGGCTTGCCGCCCTCGACGGCGGCTTGCAGGTCGAGGATGCAGGCGTGGGCATCCTCCATGCTGATGCGCCAGCCCTGCATCGACGAAGTGCCGAAGATGAATGTCTCGCCATCGCCCGACTCTGAGTGCTGTCACGTGTCAGTGGGCGCGTTTGAAGTGTTTGACCAGGTGCTGAGGCGCTGAGGCGCTGAGACGCTGCTTGCAAAGCGCGTTGCGGGGGCGGGGTGGGACTGGACTGCGGGCGCCTACCTTGTCGACGACGGGTTCTGAAAGTGTCTGACCCATGGTGCCTGGTTCCTACGAGGACCTGTGGGCGAAGAAGGAGGAGAAGTGGATGTGGTGCAGCGAATGGCGCTTCGCGGTCATGTATTTGCGAGCCGTCACTCGGGGCCTGTGTGGGTGGAGGGGTCGGCACACGGCAAGCGCGAGCGGAGGCAGAGGCTAAGGCTTAGACTGAAAGGGGGGGTCCGATTCAAGGGGAGGGCAGGAGAGAGGAGAGAGGAGGGAGGTAGGTGGGAGAATGGAAGCGTGAAGATTGCGTGTCTATCTCGCTAAGGAGCAAACAGGTCGTGTTGGTGTTGAGGCGGAGTGACGCTGCAGTCCTCGAGGGCTCCAGACTAGCGCGGGCCTAAGCTTCGAGACTGAAGTGGGCGAAATGACGGCAGTACATTTTCAACGCACGAATGCTGCAAACTTTGTTCGTCCAGTGAGAGACACCGCTGCCTCTGTCTACTGCCTGCGAGTGCCAGTTTATCAAATACTATCATATCAGCAACAGTACCGGGCAGACAGACACCCAGTCGCGTGCCATCCGTCGCACAGTGCTGCAAATTGCAAACCCAATGCCACCGCACTTCACTGCATTCGCCTGCAATTCCAAAATCAAAACCACGCGCCCGCTACTGCGGCTGACAGCACCGCCTCAGGTCCAGGCATCTCTGCGCCAATATCTCCTTCCTTGTCCGTCTGCAGGCCTCGGCCGTCTATGGTAGCGTCAAGCATTGCCAGGGGCTCTCAGAATTTCTTCACTATCCACAGCCCCTACAGAATGCAGTCGTGAACAGGGCAGAGATACGTAGGCTTTGCGTGATGCGTAGTCATTGTCTGGTGTCAAAGGGCTCAAACAGCCTGTCAGCCCCACATGCACTTGTCCCACCCGTTCAGAGGCGTCCCTGTCTTGCACCCTCGTCATGACTGTGTTTCGGTCGCACAAACTCACCACACCGGCAATGGGCGTCGTTGTCTTTCAATGCGGCTTGCTTGGCTCTTGACGTGGCAGGCAAATGTTTGGGAGCAGTGGCTCCGTCAGTGTCCTTGTCACTGACAGATGTTAGATACATCGCCGTCTGGTGTCTTACATAATTCAACAACCTTCGCAGCCCAGCGGTTGAGGTTCAGCACTGCAATTGAGTTTTCATGAGTTGAGACTCGGTGTAGAATTGCTTATTGCGTGCACCCATCTGAGCACGTGATCAAACACCACAGTCTTCACATGCCCACTCCAACGACCGCGTCTTTTGAGGCACGCTTATCTGATCATCTTATCAGCGCACGTGAGCTGCTCGAAAAACGAACCTCGGCATCTTTGATATCCTGACTAACTCGATCCAGCGACGTCCGGGGTCGACTGGAGGCGTGGGGCGAGACACACGGGGAAGCGCAGAGCAACCTGAGACATCGTGGAGAACGCCGATGCGCACTTTACCGGAAAAGCACGCGGCTCCCGAATAGACGCGCTTTCTCGGCGCTTTTCTGTCCCCCAAACCAAGAGCCGTGGCCTTGAGGACCTCGGTGTTTACTAGCGCGTTACCAGCAACATCAGCTGCCGAGGGATCTCGAACGTGTTGTCGTAATGGATACAAAGATCCGCTCTCCTACGCTTCGCCCACTTCCTGTCCACCACCACATCCCACAAACATCACCATGTCGCCAACACCAGACTGGGTCAAGCAATTGAAGCCTTCGGGCGCTCAGGGCCACGAGCTCCTTGCCGCAGAGCGCGCCAATTCCAACATTCCTGTCCAGAAGCTGGAGGAGCTGCTCCACACAAAGGAAGTCATCCAGAGGCGGAACAAGATCACCGAGCTGCTCAAGTCGGAGCCCGTTTTCGACAAGTCACAGAACTATTTCATGGGGCGGACAGACCGATTCGAGCGAGCTCTTGCGAGGGAGAAGAGGTTGAGGCTGCTCAAGAAGCAGCACAACTGGTCATATGAGGAATTCAGAGCTGCCACAGAGCTCGTCGGCGAGCCTGGTCCTTACGGGCTCCACGACAGCATGTTCAAGGTACGCCACATGCTCTTGATAGACCAGCATCATGCTAACGACTCAGGTCACACTTGCCGGACAAGGCACACCCGAGCAGCAGGAGAAGTGGCTGACCAAGGCCGAGAACTACGAAATTATTGGATGTTATGCTCAGACCGAGCTCGGTCACGGTTCCAATGTCCGTGGACTCGAGACAACCGCAACCTGGAACGAGGACGACAAGACCTTCACACTCCACTCGCCGCATCTGACTTCCAGCAAATGGTGGATTGGCTCCCTCGGGCGCACCGCCAACCACGCCGTGGTCATGGCCCAGCTCATCATCAAGGGCAAGTCCTACGGTCCCACCCCGTTCTGCGTCCAGATTCGTGACTTGAAGACCCACGAGCCGCTCGAGAACATCCACGTAGGTGACATTGGTCCCAAGTTCGGTTACAACACCATGGACAACGGTTTCCTGCTCTTCAACCACGTCAAGGTGCCCCACATCAGCATGCTTGCCAAGTACACACACGTCGACCCCAACACCAACAAATTTGGCCGTCGCGGCGCCCCGACGCTTGTATATGGAACGCTCACATGGGTTCGTTCGACCATTGTCATGCAAGCCGGAAGCGTCCTTGCGCGCGGTGTGACGATCGCTACCCGCTACTGCGCTGTTCGACGCCAATTCCAGGATCGCGATGCTCCCGCTGACGAGGCCGAGACACCCGTGCTTAACTACACTATGGTCCAGATTCGTCTGCTCCCGCTCATTGCCGCTACTTTTGCTCTCCACTTCACAGGAAAATCTATGATGGACATGTACCAGGCCAATCAAGCAAGGATGGCCCAGGTCAAGGACCAGGGTGATGCCAAGCGCGGTGCTGGGCCCGAGGAGACCGAGTCTGGCAGCGACTTGATGGCCGACCTGCACGCCTCGTCGTGCGCGTTGAAGTCGCTCAGCAGTTCCATCGCTGCTGAGGGCCTCGAAGTCTGCCGTCGGGCGTGTGGCGGACACGGATACTCCAGCTTCAGGTAAGACTGCTGTGGTGTCTGTTCAAATTGCAACATACTAACGCTATCTAGTGGCATCGGCCCATGGTACTCTGACTACCTCCCTACGACCACCTGGGAGGGCGACAACTACATGCTTACCCAGCAAGTAGCCCGCTACCTGCTCAAGTCTGCGCGCTCCGTGCTCAAGGGCGAGCGCCCCACCAACGACACCACCAAGATTCTCTCCGAGTTCCAGTCCCGCCGCGAGATTGGATGTGCGTTTGACGTGATTGGATCGGACAAGGATCTCGTCGACGCGTTCGCGTGGCGTGTATCGTTCCTTACGTTCGAGGCGTCCAAGCACCGTGACACGGAGAAGAAGCCCTGGAACGACCTACTGGTAGACTTCTACCGCCTGTCCAAGGCCCACGCGCAGTACATGGTGGTCAAGAACAACCTTTCAGCGCTGCAAGCCATCGCCAACAGCAGCCAAGTCAACAACGAAACAGTAGACGTCTTGATGAAGCTCTTCCGCCTCTTTGCACTGAACACGCTAGAGCAGGAAGGCAGCGAGTTCTACGCCAGCGGCGCGTGCAGCAAGCACCAGATCATGCTTGCGCGCACCAACGCCGTGATGAAGCTGCTCAAGGACATCAGGCCGCACGCCGTCCGTCTGGTGGATGCTTGGGGCTTCGACGACTGGGTCCTCGACAGCAGTTTGGGTCGTGCTGATGGTAAGGTGTACGAGGATATGTTCTACCGTGCTAGCGAGCTGAACCCGCTGAACAACATCACTGTTGATCCGTACCCGGAGAGCAGTGTTTTGTTCAAGAGGATTGAAAAGTCGAAGTTGTAAACGTAATATAATGGAGTCATGTTAGGTTTTGGCTATTGAATAGAGAAATATAATGACCTCTCACCTCTGCCTTCAAGCGTGCATCTCTTGCAGAACGGACTTGAGTCTTTGAGTATTTAAAGCAACTGCGAATTCTTTTGCGAATCAGAAGTGTCACTACAGTCCTGTTTTCTCCTAAAAGCACCAGCAAAAGCTGCTCTGTCTGAACTAGCCTTATTGCATGCAAGACGCCCGTTTAGCTGACCGCGGTAGGGCTGAAAGCTTAGCTTGCAGATGACCTATGCCCATTGGCCCGTGCGAGACGTCAACCGCGGTCGCGCAACCTCACCAATATCAGACCCACGATTGCGCGCGCAATGTTCTGAGAGCGTTGTCTAAGTGTGTCCGAGTCGCTCACTTCTTCTGCCTCCTTTGCATCACTCACGACTCACACATCTGCCCCGTCACACACGTCTATCGCCCACAATGTCCGTGATCCTCTGCACAGGTGCGTCCCTCCCACACCGTCCACCCTCTCGGTGCACAGCTAACCAGTGCAGCGGGCTACGACCACACAATCCGGTACGGCCCTCGCGCAGTCCTTTTGTGTCCTGACTAATCAATCTTCAGCTTCTGGGAAGCACTGTCAGGCATCTGCTCGCGCACAATCCCGCACCCAGACTCGCAAGTAAACCGCCTCTGTATCTCCCCCGACAAACGCTACCTCGCTGCCGCCGGGCACCACACAGTCAAACTCTACGACATCAAATCCACCAACCCCAACGCGATCCTCACCTTCGACGGGCACACGAGCAACATCACCGGCGTCGCATTCCACTGCGAGTCCAAGTGGCTGGTAACGAGCAGCGAAGACGGCACGGTCAAGATCTGGGACACGCGCAGCGGGAACGTGCAGCGCAACTATACGCACGGCGTGCCTGTGAATGACGTCGTTATTCATCCGAATCAGGGCGAGCTGATTAGCTGTGATCGTGGGGGGAATGTCAGGATTTGGGATCTGGGCGAGAATAAGTGTAGTCATCAGCTTATTCCGGAGGATGATGTTAGTGTGGCTAGTGTTACGGTTGCGAGTGATGGAAGTATGGTGTGCGCGGGGAATAACGCCGTGAGTTTGCCTTTCCCCTTCACTAACGGAGTAGTGGGCCTGCTGTACATTACTGTGCTGTGCTAACAATCCAGGGCAACGTCTACGTCTGGAAAATGGTGATGCGCGGCGACCTCACCTCCATCATCCCCGTCTGCAAGTTCCTCGCCCACCACACGTACATCACCCGCGTCCTCCTCTCCCCAGACGTGCGCCACCTCGCAACCTGCTCCGCCGACCACACCAGCCGCATCTGGTCCGTCGACCTCTCTTCCCCGCACAACGTCCAGCCCGGCGACGCCCTCCCTAGCGCCGCCGAGCGCGATCCAGCCGCCTTCCCGCTCGAGACAACGTTGCACGGCCACCAGAGGTGGGTCTGGGACTGCGCGTTCAGTGCTGATAGCGCCTACCTCGTCACCGCGTGCAGTGATCACTACGCTCGGCTGTGGGAGCTGGGCAGCCAGAGCATCATCAGGCAGTACAACGGCCACCACCGCGGCGCAGTCTGTGTCGCACTGAACGACACCGCGGTGGGGAATTAGGCGGACATGAATCCCGTTTCTCAGAGCCAACTGCAAATTCTGGGTTTGGAGATGAACACGGTCGATGGGAGGGTCTTTTATGCATCAGCGCGGCGTTGGTGTGGCGTTTGGACTGTTTTATGGTTCACGGAGGGGAGGGGACGTGTGTAAGTACGAGAGAAGTACTGCAATGGTTCGAAAAGGGCCTTACAAACAAACGAAGAAACTAGACTAAAATTGACTATTTCACGCTCTGCACACACACTATCGTTTCCCGCTTACTCTCTACAGCCTAGCCAGTGGCGTATTGTGGGACTGGTGTGCGTGGAACAATGTGATGTGTTTATGAAGCGCTTGTTTTATGTCTCAAGTGACGAAATCCATACAGTATTTGATGGAGACTAGAGGCCTGAAGACATGTGTCGGAAGTATCGGAGCCTGCGGTTGTGTACGCATTCACCCCAGATCCCTACGACTACGATTAAGAATATATCAAAGACAAGCGAGAGGTTCTGACTGGCTAGCTATAGCTAGTTGGCAGTGAAAGTGACAGGTTGGGATAGCATGCGAGACAAAATATGACAACTTTAAAAAACTAGCTAACTATCTATCTGCCTGCGTTTATAGTCTATGTTTATGAGTTCATGTTCCAAATATGAGGTGGTTTTGTAAACAATTGCCGCTATTATGTCTTTTGAGTACGTGCTTCGTCTACCCACAACAGCGTTGACGATTGGGTATAGAGATGTGCTATAATTCTTGAATAGTTTCGGCCTACTACGTCGTTGTGCTTGGCTATATTGGGCGCTGAAATCGGGAGCGTGTGGAATGACGGAAAGCCGCTTAATGGCATTTTCTTTCATTAGTCACGGCGTCTGTACAGTCTTTGTGAGACATTGAATACCTGAAAGCCGGTATTTGGAGCGAAATGCTCCTAGACGTTCATCCGGATCATCAGTGTCGGAAGCGTATTATGTCCAGCCTGACAAAGTTTATAGGAATTCAAGCGTCTTAGCTGTTAACATTAAACGTCATGCGATCGAATCGACTGGCTCTCTTTTATGCGTGGGAGAAGAGCGCTCCAGTGCTTCTTCTGGGACAGCATCCCGACTACGTAAGTCTGGTGGCAGACTTCCCACTGTTAAGTAGGTTGATTTACATGTTTCTGATCAAATGGAGGTAGACCAAATTCCGGCCTACGCTGGTCAAGTATGCCTTCAGAACTCGGTCGGTTATTTGTAGGAGCTCACCTATCACATATAGCATAGAACACCCCTTGCCGGTGCTTTTTTCATAAATGTTGGAATTTCTGCTTCATATACAAATGCAAGCGACGCGCCCTGAGCGCGTTTGTCAGAATGCGTCGCAACAAATATCGCTTACGAATAAGACTTGAGCAGGGTACTAACGTGTGTACATTTTTGCTCTGTTCTGGCCGCAACAAAATCTTATTGATAATCATTCGGTATGCAACGCGATCGCTATCCTAGATGCTGTGGGGTTGCTTCTCTTCCTGGCTAGCTAACATGACACGTCGATTTTCAGTTACTAGTCATTGGAGAATTGTCCAAGTGTACGATAGGGGTTGCTGATGGATATACACGGAGAGCACGACGACTTTCGCAGAAGAGTGGGGTTTCGGAAAGCACGAAGAATGCAATTTCAGATGCGTCAATCACTCATGAAGAACTCATCCCAAACTAAAAGATCGCATCCTTCCTCTCGTCCCGCACAGCCCCTCTACAGCTTAGCAAGCACATGCCTCCCCCCATCTCCACTCCCCAGCACAATCTCCTCAGACCGCCAATCTGGGTTAAACGTAACCCTGTTCAGCGGATTCCTCCGATGCGCCATATCAAACAACTCCTCGTACACCTTCCCATCATACCGTCCCAGCGCCGAATCAAGCAGGAAATCTGGAATCGACCACGCATCCACGAGCTTGACGGCGTGTGGGCGCAGCGCGGCCATCAGGTCTAGGATCGAGTCTGGGAGCGTGGAGAGGCAAGTGTGCGGGATAGAAGTGGTGAGGAGGAAAGAGGGCAAGGATTGGTCTAGGGTGAAGAGTGAAAAGAGGCGGAAGCAAAGCCTGAGGATTTCTGGGGTTGGGGTGGAGAGTGGGGAGGTAGGGTTTGTGAGGGCGTTGTGGAAGTTTGTGATGAGGATTTGTTCGGAGTAGGCGCGGGACAGGGCGTGCAGTTGGATCATCATCCTTGTCCAGGGTTGCTTATCCACAATGCGGGCGCTGTAGGCCGTGTAACTGAGTGCTGCGGCTCGCCATTGGAAGATGGAGACGATGTTGCTGTCATCGATATCTCCCGATGTGGGGGAGTGATACGACTGTGGGATCCGATGGTCTTTGTTCTCTAGGTAGTGCCTGAATAACTCTTCGGTAGGATCTTTTGAGGGCATATCCGGGTTCTCAATACACTGTTGCATCTTCTTAATCAGATACGCTGCGACTTGCTGCGTTATCATCCAATTGTCTCCCTCCACCGTCGGCTTCGAGAGGTAGTCGGCATTCAAGCCGACGAGGCCACTCCTTCCACCGAAGCCGTGACCGCCCATTGCGCGACGACACGTTTCGATGCCATCTGCGGCCAGTGTCGTGCACAAAGACTTCAATCCGCTGGATGCACTATGCAGTTCGGCCAGGGGCCCGAAATCACCTTTCTCAATCGTGGAGCGTGATTCGGCATAAAGCTCGTGGAAATACTCTCCGGTGTAGTGCAGAGCAAATGTGGTGGCTAGCAAGGGTAGGATGCGGATCTGTACTGTCGGGTAGTCAAGCACCTTCATCTCTGGCGCATGACGTGACTTGGCATCCCGATCAGAAAACTGGCGACGAATGCTACAGTATCGCACCGTGACGGTCACGGCGCGAGCGAGTACGAGACGTGCATGCATGATGATCTGCCCACGAACGTAGGTCAGGGATCCATAGACGACAGCCGGATGCCCGCGCCGGGTGAGGGTCCCAACTTCGTCTAACACTTCTGTGTAACGCGACAGCATTGCTGATTTCGGGACGCGATGGTGATCAAAGAGCATGTAGCCGTTGTCCATGGAAGCGTAGCCGTATTTCGGGCCGATGTCACCTACGGCTATGCCTGGGAGCGGCTGGTGAGTCTTAGTGTCCCGGATTTGCAGCAAGAATGTTTGCGGGCCGTGTGAAGTGTAGGCGGTCGGATTGTCCCTGGTAGGTAAAAATAGCTGTGCAACGACAATCTGAGGTGGTGATTAGCTGGATCTTCCACCCTTGGGTGTCACAAAATGACGTACAGCATGTGTGGCTGTTCGACCCATAGACCCGTTCCACCACTTGCTTGCGGACAGGTAGGGGCTATGAATATCGAACTCCTTGCTCTTGGGATCCCATGTCGCCGTCGTCTCCAACCCACGGACATTACTGCCATGCCCGAGCTCAGTCTGCGCATAGCAGCCAATGATGTCGTAGTTGAGAATCTTAGGCATCCAGTAGGCTTGCTGTTCTTTGGAAGCTTGTTCCCTGACAGTAGTGACTGGCGGTGTCAGCTTGACGCCCACGTTGCACAATCAAAAGGAATTTTCTGACCAAACATGGACATGTGTAGGAAGTATGGCGACATCTCATCGTTCAGGTACTCAGCCATGCTGTAATCCGCATGATCCCAGCCTTCCCTGCGAATAATTCTCTGGATTGCTTTTGCCCGTGCCAATCCAAGATGATACCGCTCTGGCCGAGATAGATTGAGCTGCTGATCTTTCTGGAACAGTCTTTCGTTGCCTAGAACTTTAAGCACCTTCTCTTGTCGCTGCAAGAAGCCATCTCGAGACAGCAAGTGCGACGCTAGCTCATCAACGATGATTGCAGAGCCATCTCGTTCAGTCTGCAGAGTCGCTGTGCCGTCGTGAGCCGGCTTGAGATGATCGGTGAAGTCGGCCATGGCGTCCACGTCGCTTGCGCTGGAGCTGAGGTTAACAGAGCGTCGCGAAGTGCAATGGCGAGCTCTCGATGGACGCAACGAGGGTGAGCCGTGAGGATTAACCGGCCATTCTAGCAGCGCGGAGGTTAATCATTATGCGCGACTGGAAAACCTCGGTAGGTACAGATCTACGGGTCACCACAGCCCAAGGCTGTAACATGTGTGAGGTGTGTTCAGGCTGCGGGGAACAGTGTCGCGCATGGCGGTAATTCTCGGCACTCTAAACCTAGCAACATCGAGTCGCATATCACGATACCAAAGTTAAGAGGAGAAAGCTCTAGTGGGATTCTGCGTGATGTACATTGAGGGTGATAAAGGATTGTGATCAATTAGAATGGAAAAGAAAGCAGCGCTGGCTGCTGCCCGGTAGCCGAGATACGCGACTGCGTAATTAAAAAAATCCTACAACGATCGTAACGAAACGCCAGGATCTAACATCATCCCTATCAAGGCGAAAACAGACGCGAACAAGAAACCGACAAGCTATTTGTACAGGATATTCCTAGAGCCAAACCGTGGCGATGCAACGCCAATAACCATATCCGTTAAACAATGCTTGAGAACGCCTGTAGCGTAGGGGTATCGTCGACAGGGGTGCGCCAGGCACCCGAGGGGCCACAACAGGGCTAGTCATCCACAATATCGACAGGGACAACAGTATCAAACCGCGTTTGCCGACAAGTACAGTGTCTATAAGACGACAGCTTCAGACCAGCTGCATAAGCCACCATCTTCCTTCAAAACGCGGCTCATATCCTCTTCGGTAAGGCGGACCAGGATCTCGAAGGGCGCTTCGGCATCGTTGGCAACATGTCTCCTCCTCGGAAGGAATATCATGCCGCCATCACCGGGACCATAAGCTCGCCTGATGAACTCAGGTCGGCCTCCCAGGGAGGCTTCGGCCAAGTCTGTGCCGGGAATGCCCCAGCGGTAGTCGGCACCAAAATTGAGCCACGAGGTCTGTTACAGTCAGCTCTATGTGTTGTTGTCTAGCTTGCATGACTTACAATGTAACAGTCAGATCCAAACTTGAGGGCCAAAGCGCATTCTGTGTCCTTGATCTCATCCAAGCCCTTGAAGAAGGCGAAATGTCGGTCGATCCAGTCGTTGTTGACACTCGTTATGGTATTCTTGATCTTCCGGATGACGTGAAGAATGGTCGTGTTGGTTACACTGCATTGTTGGTCAGTTCGTATCAGGATAGCGTGTAGGCTAGACCTTGATCATGTCATGCAGGCATGCAGGTGAGGTGCAAGGATCGACATATGCAGGAGAAGATCAAACTCACCATTCTTCGGCTGTCAGATCTGAGATCTCGGCTGTACTTTTGGAGAACAATGCACAGTTACCTGTAAAATCTGCTCCAACCGGGGGCTGCCATCGCATGCGAAGGTCGGTGGCGATGCCGATGTTAGTTTCTACATATCCGTGCTCGACCAAGCGTGCTGCTCTTGCGCGTGTAACATGCGTCCAAACGAGAGCAGCTAGGACATTGCACAGCGTGGGAGGCGATGACTCAGGGAAGTGCGGGCGCAGTTGTTCACGGTAATCTCTAATGCGGGCTGCAGGCAGGACAAAGAGACGTTGCGTGCAACGTGTGCTGTCTGGTAGTGTCTTCTTGTACTGAAAAGTGCCGTCGCAGTAGCAGTCTGCTGTTGGTCGTTGGACTCCTTTGCAAGACACACGTGCGTCGAGCTTAGCGCGTAGCGACGACTGATAATCGGCTATACTTAGAGGCGCTGTTGAGATTAGCCATGGGATAGTCTGGGTCAGTGCTGGATGTTACCTGGATCCGCGTCTTTGGAACCACGCGTGCGTGCGACGTGAGAGACGTTTTCAGCGAAACATTCCCAGAAGGTCGAGATACCATGAAAGTCCAGCACACTGTGATGGACGTAGACGCTCAGGACGAGTCCGCCAGGAATGAAGCATGCCTGGACCCTCATCACAGGGACGTCGCTGACCTCGAAGTCGCATAGACCTTCGCCAGTGGTGGGAACCCCTTCCCAGTTCGCGAAGTCGTCTGGCAGAAACGTGGTACTCTTGAACGCGCTCGGTGGCATGCCGGCCTTTCTTAGTGTCTCGTAAGGGTGAGGGAAGTCGTCCGAGAGAATTTGCTTGGCCGCGAAAAGGCCCTTTGTCATGCCACGATCTGTGACGTCCATAGGATACTGGAGTTGCAATCTTCCCGAACCATCACTGGCAAGACTAAGGATGCCAGCGAGGAACGGGAATCTCTGGAGGGTCAGGCTTAGCCCGGCCTCGAGGGCTCGAATGGCGGCCTCAGCATGGTTCTGGTCAGGGAACTAAACATAAGACATCAGTTGTCGCTCAACCTAGTGACGACGAGACTTACTGGAAAAATGCACAATGTTTGCGTGTACACGCGCACCGCGTTCTGGTCCAGGAAGGAAAGGTGGAACGACTTGACGTCGTCGGCCGGTGGGGATTCTGATTTGACGATCATGCTGATACGAATCACGACAATGTGCTAGCGTCAGGATTGCGCGTTGTCAAAAAGAGGGCTATGGACATATCCGGGGCCTGCCGCCGTTAGTATATATACCAAGAGGGGAAACAGTCACACATACCGTATGTTTTCGGGGGCTCGACAATGAGACCTTGCGGTGAAGGGGCAACAAAGATGCAAGAAACACCATGAGAGCTGTCACCGCAAGGTCCCTTTGTCGAGCCACTACGAGCCTGTGTGACGGCTAGGCCGCGTTGACCGAGACGTTTGGCATACGGCCCGATCGCGCTAACGATTGTCGCTATTCCATTTCTGTGCCATGGCGGTGCCATGATCGGGCGTGAAGCCGCATCCCCGTGCAAGCTTCGTCCAGACAGGGGCTCCAGGGTCACACCCGGCGCTCAACGTCGAGCGCCCCGTCTTCCCCGTCCGCCTTATGATTCAATCGTTCCTGAGCAAAACGTTGCGGATGCGGGCGATGTGCTTCCGCTTGTGGGATCGTTCAACTTGCGTCTCCACCAACCTGGATTCAAAGGGCAAGGGCATATTTCGGCTGCCCACCGAGCATCGACCGTCGCTGCGGGACCGGGTGATACTGATGGGCACCTGGTGTACGCACAGCCTCCTCCCCGTAGGCCACTACGCAAGTTTGGGGGAGGACAAAGCAATGCAACAATAGTCCTTTTGTTTGCCCCGTCTGCTTCTTGGCCGGGCTGACACTCGTCAATCGGATCTGGCGTGGCATTGGCATGGCATACTGGGTCAGAATTCGAAAACGAATGCAGGGCCCGTCACGCCAAGCAGATGATTACATTGGCCGGCGACCAGAGCGACTAATGAGGCGAAGCCACCATCCATCACCACATATAGACGCCGTGTTGCCCATGGCGCTGCGGGCGCGTACTGGCCTACATCCCGGACAGTGCGCACACATGTCGCACTTCATGCCTATGCGACGCAATGTGACTTCCCAGTACCCAGGTGGTTGGAAAGCGTCTGCCTTCAGCAGTATTTGAAACGAATACAACGCATTCGAATGTGGGTTCTGCACAATCCAAAATAGCACAGCCGCTGCGTAGCGGTGAGCATTGTGACCATCCTTGGAGAACGCGGACCACATCATAAGCCTATATGCGTCATAGATGCACGCGCAACGGGCAGACACGTCGCAAGTGGAGTTCTTGAGCTTGGGCCGAGTGCCATTGTTTTGCCAGCACAACACCGATTGAACAACAGGAAATTCAAAGGTGCCCCTAAAGTACGTGTGCCGAGCGGTGGACACTGTATGATGAAAATTGTCATCGTGATTCAGCGAGAGTCGGCGCCACGTAGCGCGTGAGGGTCTCGTGCAACTCTCAAAATCCAATGAACAGTGAATCGGTGTTCTAGTGCATGCCTGCGAAGCGTCAGACTAGTTGTTGGGGGCTTGAACGCTCGCCATATGCAGGTGGTCTGTCCCGCATGCACGAACCACCCACATGCCGGCTCAAGGTACAGGCGTAGGAGCGCAGGAGCGCAGGAGCGCAGGAGCGCAGCAGTACATCATATGCAAACAATCGAACAAACGCGAAAAGGACATGTTCGGCCCTCTGACACGATCCACAGAACCTCAGTGGCTGGAAGATTCTCCGTACTCCCGGGGGCCATGCGGATGAGACGGAGCCCCAGCTGCGGACCGCAGTAGCTGCTACAAGGCTTATCTGATCTAGTCTGTTCACCGGTCCCGGCTTACTTGTTCTTCTCGGTTTTCTGGAAGTTGACAATGATAGGCTGCTCTCAAAGATGCATCGTGAGGTTGCTTGGTCTGACCTTGTGTCACTTGGTGTCGTTCACTGGAATGGCGATAGTAACATGCAAAGGCGTGGTAGAGATGCTCAGTCGTACCGGGCAGGGCCAGCATTGTCTGAACTTGGACCCGAGGCGCTGCGATACTACTCAGCTTGTTCGCGCGTACATTTCATGCACGTGTAGCTGTACGGTGAAGTGAATCGAACTGTAGGTATGTAAGTTTGCTAAACCTTGAGTACATTGGCGATCCCCCGACAAAAGCTGTCGTGAAAGAGCTGAGATCGCGCCCGCGGTGAAGTCTGATGCTTCCAATAAGAGTGATGAGGATTGATGTTGTTGATTGCACACAGGTGACGCTATTGTTGCAGCCCAGCCTTGCAGCCCGCTAGCGCCGGGAGCGAGTAATGTCTGCGGGGTAGATGTTCGAAAACAGACGACATGGATAGCTTCGTCAGAAAATACCGACATTTACCATCAAACTAGGCGAAAAGCTTGTGTCGATTCAACATCCGTATGCCTAAGCGTCGATGGCAATTCTTGACGCTCAAACCGCCAAATGGCGCAGACTTTAAGTAGACCCGTGGCTGTTCTAGGTTGATCACACAACAAGATGGAGGATCGCTCGTTCATGGTGCCCAGGCACACAGGCCGTAACGTGCTTCCTAACACCGTGAGTATTCTCCGCATTCATGCCATTACCGTGCTGAATATGATAGCCTTTATTCAGTCGATTGTTGAGGTACGCCAGTCGGACGCCTGCTCGCGTTGCAATTGATGATGTACGATCCAAGCACCAGAGAACCCACTTGGGGTTGCTCTCAGACGTATTGGCGTTGCGGGAGACAATGTTGAACTCGCTTGATGCGGCATCTCTCGAGGTGTTGAATCAAAGAGGTGAGGTGTATGTTGCAATTGTAGCAGCTGGTGGCTACGAGTACACTGTCGCTATGCTGGCGGTACTTGCAATGGGTGCAGCAGCTGTGCCTATAACACCTGCACTGCCAGTAGAGGAGGCAGCATACTTCATCGAGAAGTCTCGAGCCGCGTTGGTCCTCGTCAGCTCGCTGGACCTCAGAAAGTGCTGCGAGCTGGAGAAACGGATCGCATCGACAAGCAACGAGCACTTTCGAGGAGTACCCATTGGCTCGTGTACATACGCACCGATACTGTGTCCGTCGGCCATCTTGATATCCTCAGATCGCGCATTGGAGGAAAACGCACCAGGGGTCGTCATCTTCACCAGCGGTACCACCGGTCCTCCCAAGGGTGCCGTCATGCGTAGATCGTTTGTTTTCGACTGTGCGTTGTCCGTCGCGGACCATTACAGACTCACTGAAGATGACGTTATGCTACACGTTCTCCCTGTCCACCACGCGACGGTGAGTCGACCTCAGGCCCTATACACACTTCCCTTGCTGACTCCATCCAGGGAGTGGGGATTAACTTCTTTCCGTTCCTCATCTCTGGGAGTCGTATCGAGTTTCGAAGTGGTGGGTTTGACGAGGTTTGGATGTGGGAGCGGTGGAAGCAAGGCGCAACCAACCCCAGCCGCCGCCTGACTTTCTTCTCGGGGGTTCCGACTATTTATATGCGGTTGCGGCGTCACTACCAACGATCTCTGGTCAAGCTGCCTTCGCATGAGCTAGCAAAATACATCGCTGGTGCACGCCAATTCCGCGCGTGTCTTTGCGGCACGTCAGCACTGCCACAGCCGCTGAACGACTTCTGGTCTGCTCTCATGCAGAAGAAGATAGTACAGAGATACGGCGCGACAGAGTTCGGAGCTGTTATTAAAGTCCGTCTGGATGATAAAAAGGTCCCTAATGGCTCCGTGGGTCAGGTTGTACATGGCATTGACGTGAAGCTGTCAGGTGGTGAAGAAGGGGAAGTGCTGGTAAAAAGCCCGGTAGGTGCGTATGAGACCTTACGATCTGGCTTCCACTGATAACATCAGCATATGTTTTCCAAGTACCTGCAAGATCCAGAGGCTACTGCAAAAGCACACGATGAGGAAGGCTACTTCCGGACTGGCGACATAGCGCGCAGAGAGGGCCTTTACTATTTTATAATTGGTCGGGCTTCCTTGGATATCATCAAATCTGGAGGCTACAAGATCTCCGCGCTGGATATCGAGCGCGAGCTGCTGGGGTTGCCGTACATCACTGAAGCCATGGTCGTCGGTGTTGCTGACGAGGAATTCGGACAACGTGTCGCGGCCTTGGTCGCGCTTCAGGAAGAAGACCTGACAGATTCGTTTCTCGATAATTATGGAGACGCCGAGCACATACTTACTATTGAAGATGTACGGAGGGACTTGCGCGATAGGCTTGCAGGGTACAAGCTGCCGACGCTGCTTCGCATTGCTCCGGGTGAGCTCCCAAAGACAACGACTGGCAAGGTGCAGAAGAAGATCCTGGGCCCACGATTCTTTCCAGCTGACTACGAGACTTGCTCGGAAGTCCAACAGTGGGTGATGCCGCCCTCACGTTTAGCAAAGTTGTGATTGTGAATGGCCATCCTTAGTTCTGGATGATTGGAAAGTTGCGCAGCAGTATCGGCATCCACGCCATTTCGTGAAAGACAACAGCTGTGAATGCAGACTGTTGAAGAGGGAGTGTTTTGGTGAGCGGCAAGGAAGGAACAAGGGGTCACGCAAATTTGCCGAGTTGGCTGGTGCGCACCGCGGTGTTGACGCGTTACTGCCACAGCCATGCTTCTCCTACGAGAAATAGATTGAAGAGGCCGCGATGATGGGAGGCGCATTGTGGCAGGCGCGCTGGCGGAAAGAGCAGACATGTCGTTACGCGCAGTTCAAGAACTCCAGATCTGTTTATGTTGGACTTCTTTTCTACGTTGACCTGGTTGAGGGCTTGCTCCGACCAGCAGGCCATCGATACTGATTCACTGTCTTCCTGGATAGCGGCTTACTCTGACCGGCAAGCTGTCGAGTCCGCAGGAGTTAGTATCTCCTCAAAAACTGCTGGTCGTTTCTAAGAAGACGTTTCCCCCAACGTTGGAGCTGCACCTTGTCGAAGCATACAGTCAGTCGCGTGCGGGTGTCAGGGCTTCTCACTCCTCAGCCTGAGTGGATACCATTGCGTTGAGTTTGCAAGTCAATCGAACAGCTCCAACTGACTATCATCGAACAGAACTGGGAGGGTGCGTGCTGGAGCCATTGTCATGCTATTTGTTGGGTCTCTGCGTTGTACATTGCGTCAAATGGTTGGCATAGCTAGTTTTCCTGCAATTGCAATCTCACTTGCTATCTCACTTGCAACCACACCTCTCACCACCACCCAAACTATCTCTGCTCGAGCGTCTCAGTTGATAGTGTGCCTGACATGACGTAATACTGAGCCGCCAGCTCAGCGTAGCGACGCACGGCAGGTACGGTCCCTCTTTCTCACTCGCCGACAGCACGCTGGCATAAGCATTCAGATGCCATGAGTTCGGAGACAGTGAGCTCACTCTACAAGCAACAGCATGAAAGGTACACACTTCCGCCCCAGATCAAGACTTGCCAAGCTGACAAGGACTGATGAGTGGTATTGTCGACAAGAGCTTTGTTAGCCGTTGGAGGAGCGCCGTACAGAGTGAGCTCGTTGCTCGAGACGACGCACGATTCCCGCTCGCGCACATAATACAAATACACCCATCAACAACACAAGATCAATCAGCAAGATAGTCGAGCACCCAAGCGCGCTCACAAGCTACTTCAAGACGAGTTTCTTCAAAACGAGATCGATCTGCATCATCACACCAATACGTGAGATTATTAGGAACCTAAGCGCGCTCGTCAACCACTTCAGCACGAGACCGTCCGACACGAGGTCGATCTGCACCACCACGCCGCAGTCTGTCGCAACGGGATACCTTTGAGGATGACGACGAGTACGAGCTCAAGCAAGAAGGGCACAAGGCAAACGACAAGGTCGATACGGAGATGGAGGAAGAGGAGGACGATGATGATGCCAACAGAGCGAATGTTTCAAAGAGCTCCAGCAAACGGAAACGCAAATAGAGGCAGAGCAACATCGTCATCACGGCCACACCCTGTCTCAAGCAGCAAAGGCATATACGCTGCCCCTAGGAACACAACGGGTCACCGTCCTAGAGCTCGAGGTGATGTTCAATCATCACAACCAAGGCGACAACAAGAATAGCCGTTGATTGAACCGTTAGGCTACTATGTTCAATACTCGTCCACGGAAACAACAACAGGTACGAATTGTTTCGAAACGGCGGAAAACAATCCGTATTTCGACCTGACCCTTCGGCGACATGTCCGTATGCTTGATTTCCAGCGTCTTAAGCTTGAGGCTCCTCAACTCACGCCATTTCACCACCTAATTGATATACCAGCTCAGACGTGTAACATGATAACAAGCATCAAAACTTGCTTTGTGGGGCGTCCAGCCGGCAAGAGATTAACATTGCTGTTCTGCTGCCAGAATTGCGAAACCTAACACGCCAGATACCTCCACTGCAGTATCATTCTTGGACTTGCTATCGCAAGAACAAAGAGCGAGTTTGACTATCAGCTGGATTCTAACACAGAGGTATCACACTTGTGTCACTTCAACAGTTGCACAAACACCAGTCACATCAAGAAAGAGGCTGGCCGATTTAATCTTGACCGCAATACCTGTCGTCGACGTTTAAAGGCAATTTTTCAGACCACTGCCCCAACTACCGCCATTGAAGACCTCTGCGATAACGTCAATAGCAAATGCGGCCATGGCGACAGCAGTTCCAGATGCTTCCCATCTGGATCGAACCCTTTTATAACAGACAGTGCGATCCTAGATATTTATAAAGAGAAGCTGCAGAGCGTCGCCTAGTCTAATGGGATGTGCAAATCCATCGCATGGATTTCCTCATACATATGGACAGAAAGTGCTTTCGAACTCGCCTTTATCTAGAAAATGTCATCTTTCTATACACTGAAACCACGCTTGGACTTGATGGTCGAGTTTCATACAGTCATCCATTCCAAAACCCAGCTCCAACGTTTGTCGATTACATCATGGAACAAGCCTGGGTGCCATACAGCTTGTTTGCTGCGTATGTATGCCACTACATCGAACACGACTGCGTTGAGCCACAACAGCACGTTACCAGCCACAATAACAACAATAACAACTGGTTTCTTTTGACGAGGAAGATGCTTTGCTCTGGACACAGAATGCATCTGAGGGGGACAAGTACCGAGTGTTCAGTAAGATGCCAAGAAGGATGGTATCATCAAGGCTTCAAGCACATATATCGAAGCCAGCGTGTGGAAAGGTGGGCTGGCTGGAGAGAGTACTTAACGTAATTATCTAGTGTGCATGGTAAGTTATAGCAAACTTGTAAAGTTGAAGGACCTCTCTTTTCACGTACATAATCAGTACGGAAGGCTGTTGGTGATGATACTTTACTAACGCCTTCGCATGAACTACTGCAGCCGCAAGAATGGTTTGGCCCGTACGCTATGGGCAATTGCGGTTGGGGTGCCACCAGAATATATCGAGCTTCTTCTTCGTTATATACTGACTGCACGGTCAAATCGCTCGCTCCCGGGTCAAACATCAATAACCTCTATTCAATTCCCTGCGACGAAGTGACTATCTGACTACTGAGCCTCCATATGCGTAAATGTCTGGTGCCATGCCTCAGTCGGCTCCAACACACCATGCCTAGCCTCAACGGTTCACCTTCACCGCTCTTCTCGATCTTATTCCGGGGCACAGATTCCCGGTATTCGTGGCAACGAGTGATCAGTCTCATTGCTGACAGCCTCAGCAGTGGCAGGTGAGACACCACCTGTATTCGAACCCAGCTGGACCAACTCTTCAATAGACGGTGCATCGAACCCTAGTGCCAGTGCTTCAGCTAGTCCCTCTTCTGCTCACAGAAGCTCTTCTGCTCACAGAAGCTCTTCTGCTCACAGAAGAGTACCCTATTATGTTGGTTCCGTCGTCTGGCTTTCAGTGGCCGTCAAATCAAGATAAGCTGCCACAATGTCCGCTGGTCGCTGCTGTAGCATTGTTCTTCGTGGTTTAAAGAAGCCTCTAGGACCGATTGACTGGCGCAGTTGGGGCATTTACATCTGGCCAAGTCGTCAACTCTCAGGTCACGGTTCGGCGCTTTAGCGGCCGGTGCAATGGAATAGAGCCGAATCAACTGCAGTGCGAGTCGGTAGAACGGACTTGATTATGGTGTAAGTCGGCGAGACGGACAAATACACAATGTGAGTCGGCAGAACGGACTGCGGTCAACTCCGGCGAATCTGAAGGCGGCTTTTGACATCGCCGAGGCCTATTGCCGTCGATGGCTCAGCGATCTCGTCGTCAGCAAGCCCCACAATGCCAAATAACGTCCGCAACCGTTCCGATAATGTGATACAATTGGCGGGAATGATGAAATAGCTTCAAATGTCGGAATACAGCCTACCGCCTCAAGCTACCCCACCAAAAGCTGTATCAGCAAAAAGTCCCTCGGTCGTCACTTCTCTTGGTCCTTTGCTACCTCGACTGCAACCATACAGAGCTATCTACTAGAATTCGATCTTATACTAGTCTCACAAAATGTCTTGCGACAACTGCAAAACAGGCTTCAAGTGGAACGGCACTGCTTCTGGCAAGGAGACAACCCTCGGCAACACAAAAGCCTACGTCGCTGGCGACTCCAAGGATGCTGCCATTCTCATCCTGACTGACATCTTTGGCTGGACGCTTCCTAATATTCGCTTGATCGCCGACCATTTCGCAAAGGAATCGGACGCGACCGTCTACGTCCCCGACTTGTAAGCTTCCCGTTGGAGCCGCTGCTAAGGAGCCACACGCTGATATCTTGCAGGTTTGATGGCGAGGTCGTCGACCCAGACGCACTCTCGGACCCCGAGAAGGCCAAAAAATTCGATCTGATGGACTTCATCGGCCGTCACAACAAGGAGAAGTGCTGGCCCGCGATCAAGGAGCACGCGCAGACCCTAAAGAAGCAATACAAGAAGGTCGTCGCAATTGGCTACTGCTTTGGAGGGTGGGCGTGCTTTAAGCTCGGTGCTGACCCCCAGCTGATTGATGCAATCTCCATGGCCCACCCTTCGCTGGTCGAGAAGGCCGAGATCGACGCTACAAAGGTCCCTATCCAGATCCTCGCACCTGAGAACGACTTCGCCTACACCGAGGAGCTGAAGCAATACACTCTGGAGAAGCTGCCACAACTGAACATCCCATGGGAATACGTCTACTTCCCTGGTGTGCAGCACGGCTTTGCCGCGCGTGGTGATCCCACTAACCCCACACAGAAGGCCGCCCTGGAGAAGGCGAAGAGGGATGCGGTTAAGTTCTTCAGCGAGTACCTGCACTAGATACATGGTGTCTTGAATTGAAATGCTTAATTTGATAAAACTACTACTTCTCTCACATGCACTTCTGACTACGTCAACAATCAACCTGTTTGTGACTGAAATTTTGCACATGATCCCTGAGAAGCTTGAGGAGCATATAAGACTACGCCACCTGTGAAGCTCCAGGGTTGACATGTGCAACGTTGACATCGCAGTCCAGTTGTCGTCAGATTGCTAAAGGCTCCTTCTGAATCACAGTGCACAATGGCAGGTTGACAGTTGTAGTCTAAATAGGCGTGCAATGCCTGGATCGGACACGGCTACGTCAGCGTACCTACAGGATTGGCTGCCAGACCTGTCATCTGAATGCACACTTCTGCTCAATACCCCACCACACTCAATCTTATCATACCACGGAGGCCATTGAAGAGGCATAATTCCCCAGTCTCTTCTTCCGTTGACAGCCACGACAACCTAGTGATCAGATACCCATGCTGCCGGCGTTGCCGATCCGCATGGCGTTCGGACTTTGAATGATTGGTCCCTGCAGAGTGCTCAAGTGCGCGGAGGCCCCAGTGTTTCATGCACCCGTGTGGCAGCGCTCGAAAACTACAAGGCATCCATGCTAAGTAGCTATGCGCGTTTACCACGCGAGTGTTTCGAGGACTCTAGTTAATGAATTACAGTCCGCCTTGATTTGATTGCTATAACTATGGTAGATCTGCACGCGAACATAATAAAATCCTTCATCATATAGGGAGTCAGATCGTTGGCTACATCGGATTGAGAGAACAGGTCACACGCAGCACAAGATGCACTTTACACCTATCGTCGTCGCTGGCCTCCTAGCCAATCTTGGCTCAAGTCGCGCAGTCGAACGGCGCGCAACCGACAAGCCGGTGTAAGTAAGAAGACACACCATGCTTAGATTCTGCTGAGACCTATCAGGTTTGTACACTACATGATTGGCGAAATAACTGATGGGCATACACGTCAGGATATTGTTGATGCGAAGGCTCTGGGTTTTGACGCGTTCGCCATGAACTACGGTAAGCTATTTGTTATTTTTAATTCTATTCTACTAACACCATCTTGCAGATCAGTTTGCCGACTGGTCGAACAACACCGTGGAATATCTTTTCAAGAATGCTGACGAGCTTGACTTTGGTCTCTTTTTCTCTTTCGATCACGCAGCCGGCCACCTCTCTGACCCTAATCAATACGCGGACTATCTTAAGCAATACACTGGGAAGACGTCGTACTTTAAGTACAACGGCAAGCCAATTGTTTCCACATTTGGAGGAGAAAGCGTGCCAGATAGCCAATGGTCGTCTTTCAAAAGCAAGGTCGGCGATGTGCTCATCATTCCTGGTTTTTATCAGGTCGACCCCAGTTCGACCTTCACCAACCGCGGCAGCATCGATGGAGTCTTCAACTGGAATTCTTGGCTTCCCTCGAGTGGAGGGAAAGGCATTGTCTCTGCCGAGGACGATAAGACCTTCCAATCCAAAGCCAGCAGTGCATCAAAGCTGTTCATGATGGGCGTCTCACCAGTCCAATTCAAGCATCTTGACACTACGAACAACTGGTATCGTCGTGGTGAAGAAAACTTAGAGTATCGTTTTGGCCAAGCCTTAGACTTGCAGCCTGACATGTTAGAGTTCCAAACCTGGAACGATGCTGGTGAAGGCCACTATATGGGCAACCTCTGGGATGAGCCCATGTCAGGCTCTTCTAATATTCAAGCACTAGTCAAGGACCGTGACCATAAAGGGTACTGGCAAGTTCTTCCAGCTTTCATCCAGGCTTGGAAGCGTGGCGACAAGACGACAGTGAACATGGTACCCACCAGTGAAAACTCTGTTCAAGGTGTTTTCTGGCACCACACACTTACTGTCGATGCCGACTGCGGATCAGACCCTCTAGCGAAGTCTGCCGACATTAAGACAGCCGCTGAAGACGCTGTTAGTGGTATTTTGCTTGTGGCAAAAGGCAAGACTAACCTCGTTGCTGTTGTCAACGTTGGATCGAAAGAGCTGGGCAAACAGAACTTGGTTGAAGGTTACAATAAATTCAAGTTCGGTGGTCTAACAACTGGCAAAGTGCAGCTTGAGATATGGGATGGCAGCACCATGGTTGGTGGAGGCTACGGTAAAATTGAGGTATGAGATTCCGGCTTTATGTCTCTGAGAAGACTGCTAATGCTCTGTAGGTCACAGATTCAGCCGCGCTGTGCAACTATAATCTCCAGGTAGTTGGTCTTCCGAGCTGAGAGGCAAGAGCCTTGCCTTGAAGGTCCAGAGTCTAGTATACGAGTAGATTGGTTAGGTACGACTGCATACATAGTATGCAGGAGATAGGCATGCCATTACCTAGTCGGACCTACTAAGCGAAACAAAAACCTGATTCACAGGACCCACATGTTCCAGTGTTGCCGAGGTAATCTGAGTAATGATTGAAGACCACGCAACTTCCGCAGCGAAAGCGCTGACATTCATAATGTCGCAACAATTAGAGAGCGAACCTGTGATCTCGCCTCGTGCTGCCACCTACGAACCGCTCGGCAACCATCTCTTTCAATTAATCCTAACGCGAGAAAACAAGGCTGAGATCTTTGAGTACGCGCTCTCAAAATTAGACCAAAGCGAACGTGAGGCATCCACCATACTGGAGAACCTCGCTAGATGGGATCCACCCACTGCAAGCTTGTTTGTTCAGCGCTCCTCGTCGACCATCTTGAGTACACCCTTCCGCCTTATTTTCCCCAACCGCGACCTCTCTTCCTTTGAAAAGACGGGTTTCTACGTTCGGCAATATGTCGCTGTGTCGTATTGTTGGCGGTCTGAAGAGTTTCTACCAGAAGGGTACGAGAGGTATGGCGACTGGCCTATCAGCAAGCCCTTCGTGGATGCCATATTAGAGGACAAGCGGCATCCCCGCCAGGGCATCTGGATGGACCAGCTCTGCATCGACCAATCATCTGCTGTCGATAAACAAAGATCGGTGGCAGCTATGGATGTGATATACCGATCTTGCATACGGCTCCTAGTTCTGCTGGAAGAGGTGTGCTTTGATGAACAAGAAGCTGCGTTGCCGAAGAAGTACGATCCCAGTAAAAGAAAGACCAAGTACGAACAAGCATGGGTCCCTCCTCGAAATGAATGGTCCACTTTTGCAAGTTTCTACCACAAGGTCAACGCTGCACGGTGGTGGGAGAGAGCTTGGTGTTTTCATGAGTTTAGCGTGAACGAACCTTGGACCGATAAGAGACAGTGTAACGAGATACACAACGCTACCTTTATCGTCAATGGACCCAAAGGATCAACCATAAAGATCAAGTGGTACACCTTGCATTATATCATGGTGGTTGCTCTACAGACTTTCCCCGATTTGGTGAACGACGCATTGATAGATGCCAAAGGACATGCCATTTTCACAGGCAAGGACATAGCTATACAAGTACCCGGATGGAGAGGTAGCCTTATGGCGAGTCACAATGGCGTGGCGCGCAAAGGTTGCTTGTATTTGGAGGATAGGCTGAGTGTTATGATCAACATGTGCGGACTGGGACTCGCTTACCATGGACAACCATTAAGAACCACAGACGAGGTCTTATATTTGAGCGTCTTGCTGGCCCTTGCAGCAGGAGAAGCTTACCCGCTAACGATGTTCCATGGTACAATGAGTGCTAGTCTGACTGAAAGACCAACCTGGTTGCAGAGGCACGTTGCAGCCGATGATACCACGATTCCTAAATTCAAACTCGGAGGAGTTCGCGGCATTCACCGCATCTCAAAAGAAGAGATCAAGCTGGATGTGGTCTTCCTGCAGCCGCCTACAGCATGGCATCAGGCCCAGGAGGCAGAACTCAAACTTACTTACGAGATATTTCCCGAGACCATAGCGACCACGCGTCCAGCGACGCATGGCCCAGTAGGAGAGTCGTACACGTTTGGAAGTCAACCTGATACAGTCAATGATAAGTCGCGTCGTAGTTTCCTCGCTTCCTGCATCCTAAATGGCTATTCTTTCACAGAAAGGCTTTGGGAACAACTGAAGAAAGACGTCGTGGGTCCAAATTACAATCAGGGCTTGTTCAAAGATCTAGCACTCAACCCGTCTTTACAAATCGCAGCCCACAGTTTCATAGCACAGCTCCTACCGACCTCAACGCTGCTAGGCATCCCGCCACCCGCCACCTTCTCATTCGAAGATGCTCAGCTATTCCTGACGTGGCTTACCGACCCACGGTCAATGTACTACATCAGCGCCTCTACCTACCGGCTTCAATGCACAGCAGATGGCCAAGGAGGTTTTGTTACTGCATCACACATCAACAAGCACTTCCATGACGGGCCGGTTGAGGAGCTCAGAGCTGCTGTGCCGACTGCTTTGGTGGGTGAGTCATGCATACCGCGGCGAGTGTGGCTTTTGCGACCAGGCGAGTGCAAAGGTGGAGCGGGTACCTGGAGGCTGGTAGGAAAATCAATATTACTCGGTGAGCCGAATTTGATCAGTGAGGCGAGAAGCAGCAAGGGAAAGGAGGAGGCGGTGGTGCAGTTGAGCCGGGTGATTGTTAGTGGCTGATCCTCAGTTGGAGTAGCATGATCGTATTGATAACTACAACATTCACATTATAGTTGCGTTGCACGGTGTTCTAACATCAAGTTGAACTGAAGGGGACTGATCGAGGTGCCCGATCATCAGCCGCCCCCGCAATCTGGGTCGCGCCCGAACTTCTGCCGACCATGAACATGAACATGAATACGGACACTCCCTCTAACTTCCCCCTCCTCTGACAGGGTTCTCCCCATAATTGTTGCGTCACTTAGAATAGGCTCAACCCTGCCTGAAACCAATGTTTCTCGATCAGACGGTCTGGTGTGCAGATGGCTCCGCCAGCAGACAAGGAGCAACGAGCGCGCCGAACCATCAAAGCGTGTGTAATCTGTCACAAGAAGAAAGTACGCTGCGATATTGATCAAGTGGACGGCGACCGATGCACGCCGTGCACAAAGGACGACTATCAATGCGTGCCTCGGGAGCGCAAAAGGAAGAGGTTCACATTCAGCCCGTCTCCGCCGCCCGTAGATCGGAAAAAAATCCAACAAGACGATAGCTCTGCACGGCCAGAAAGTATCCTCGAAGACTCATTTGCGACCTACACAGCAAGCGATAGTATGGGTGAAGGTACCAGCATCCCGTTAGGTTCAGGGAAAGCTCCCTCGTCGCTGGGAGACCACGAGCTGAGGTCCGAGGTCGATTTCGGCAGAAGGTTGTCAAGCACCGCGAGTCTGCATGAGCCTCCACCTTTGGAACATGGAATTGATCCCCTGCTCGACACAACATACAAAAGCGTTCCACCGAGTATGGAGTTTAGATACAAATCCAAGAACAGCGTCAGTTACCTCGGACGATTAGAATATCTCCGCAATGACCTCTCTGTCGATGATGACGTCGAGCTGCCTAACAAGATACCACATCGGCTATCCGCGACGGATATTGAGATCTTGCGGATACAACAGGTGACCGAGCTTCCCCCAAGAGCTGTGCGGGAGAGTTTGCTTGATTCCTTCTGGACGCGATGCTATCCTTGGACCCCGGTTGTTGAACGAAGTTGGATAGACGAACGCAGCCCTGGCACAACATCTTTGCTACTCCAACATGCAATGTTTTTAGCTGGTAGCAGAGTCAGTGCGCCAATACGGAACTTCCCTTCAGAGGACTTCTACAAGAAAGCTAGGCTCTTGTTCTGGATGGGTGCCGAAGACGACCCTATCATCAACATCGCCTCTGCCTGCTTATTACAATGGTGGAACCCTGAAGGACCCGAGCGTGTGTCCCTCAACACCAGTGGATTTTGGGTTCGAGTGTGCGTTGGCCTTGCTTATCAGGTAGGCTTGCACCGACAGGCTACCGGCAAACCTGATGCTGGACTGCGCAAACGGATATGGTGGTCATTGGTCCTACGCGATTGTCTGATCAACGCTGGTCATGGACGGCCTCGGGCAATTGATCTGAAACTTGCAGATGTTGCGCCAATCTCCGTTCTTGACTTCGATGGTGCAACAGGTGCTGCTGAGCTCTTCTCGGCCTATGTGGGCATTTCGTGCATTCTAGGTACAACAACCCGCTACATGCAAATGTGTATCTGACAAACACCCCAGGTGATCTTACTCAAAGCTATCTGCGGAAACAAGGATTGCAGGAGCAGAAGAAACCACTCGAAGACAGACTTTTTCGCTGGCTCAAGACCCTACCAGAACACCTACAGCTATGCAAACCGACGGACGGGCGGCCCCTAAACTCATACAACTTCGAGGCTCGCCAAATTCATGTTCAGTATTTCACAGTGCTCGTCATCCTGAATCGACCACTGGATCCTAAACTGTCACCTTCGACAGCCTCGCTTCTAGCGTCGTCTTATATTACGGGCATATTTGAAGACTTTATGGCTCGCGACGAACTCCGTTACCTGGGTCCCATCTTTACTTTCTACTGCTTAACCGCTGGCATGGCTCAGCTGTCATGTTATCGATACTCAGAAATCGTAGGCTTAGCCGAACAGAACCTCAACGTCCTAGCTCGAGCGCTTGAAGAGCTGAGTAAACGATGGCCTACAGCTGTCGGCAGTTTGAAACACTTGTAAGACTACCATTACACTCTAAACTTTGAACTTGTACTGAACTGCCATCAGAATGGACGTCCGAGAGAAGGCAACACAAAGTCCCTGTCTTGGTCAATTTCCAGACATCAGCCTTCCAAGCACAACAGCACAATTCTTTTCGGACTTTGGGTCTGATCTCTGTCGCATGTGGCATTCGATCCACCCGCGGCTTCCACAATCTGCGACATTCGCGCCGAGGGAACTTGAAATGGCCAGTATACTACAAGGTCTGCACACGCCGAACAATCACCACCTGGACCTCGATATCGCAGCTGATGTCACCGGACAACAATACATGATAAACAACCAGATTACAACCGAAGCTTCTCTTGAGCCTACTTTACTGCAGCCGCAAGAATGGTTTGGCCCGTACGCTATGGGTAATTGGTTGATGAACGATTGGGACCAGGGCGGCTTGGGTTGGTAGAATACCGCAAAGGTATACTGCCAGGAGCCTTGCACGATCATCCTCTAAGTTGCCTTCCTACGAGATAGGTCAACCTGAGTGCGAGAGTGATCGGAGTCAGTTACCGAAAACCGCCGGCCCATGAATTGGGGTCTCCGCTACCCCACATCTCCGCATTTCTCGTGCCGAGGCTTCGCTCCCGCTGTCGCGGGTTCGCAAGTCAAGCAGCCTCCTCATGTCTGCGTAGACAACATGCGCGACCAGCAAACGACTCTGCCTGGCCAAGACCAAAGCTTTTCTGTAACTGAATAGAGCATGCTTGTTGCATACATGCGCTGATACACCTTGTTCACAACCACAATGGTCCAGGGTCCATATACAAATTTGCGCGTCGATCGTCACGACCGCGTTTTCGTCATCACGATGCAAAAACCGCCAGAGAACCGGCTCAATGTGAACTTTGCACAGGAAATAATACGCGCATTACGTGACATTGAGCAGGAGTTGGGCTCCGACTCAGAAGGCTGCGTCATCACTCGAGGTAACGACGAGAAGTTTTGGTGCACGGGCTTGGAGCTGGATGAGTCTGATACAAATCCGCACGCGAACAGTGATGGCTTCTTTCCGGTCCGTCCCATCATCCTCCCATATCTATTGCAGTTCAGTTTGGCATTCATAGAAAGCAATACTAACAACACACTTATAGCTTCTTGCCACACTCCTCGATTATCCATTCCCTACGATCGCGCTTCTCACTGGGCACACTTTTGGCGGCGCCTGTCCGTTTGCTCTGGCGCACGACTACCGTATCATGAACTCCAATCGTGGCTTCTTCAGTATGCCCCCAGTCAACCTTGGTCTCCACTTCCCTGGAATCGGATATTTACCACGTCTGAAACTGCAGCCGCAAATCGCGCGAAAGATGCTACTAGAAGCGCATCGATGGACAGGGAAGGAGGCACTCGAGGACGGCATTGTAGACCAGATCTCTGATCCAAAAGAGATGCTGGACGTTGCGCTAAAGAAAGCGAGAGAGGTGCAAGGGAAGGCCAAGATGGGTGTGTACAGCGTACTGAGAAACGAGTTGTGGGGTGAAGCGGCGGAGAAGATCAGGGGCATATGCTATGTGCATGGACGGCGGACTACGGCACCGGCAAAAGCGAAGATATAGTGTGCTAGTTTCACATCTGACATCTCCGTTGAGTACACAGCAAGACTCCTTATAATTGTGTCAATATTACAGACTAAGCTACATAATCAAACATCTTTCACAAACCCTACTTCAATGACCCTATCTAGTGGTACATCGAGACTTGCAATCTTGGTTCGTGTGCTGTCTCGAATGAAGAGGAAGGCGTTGATAAAGAACCGTCGCACGATGTTCGTACCAACCGAGACTTTCATCTGCTCCTTCCCAATGATGTAGATCACCTCGTGATTGTAAGCGCGTTCCAAGGCTTCCAGGCGGGAGGAAGTCGTTGAACTGCGCGAGGTTGTAGAAGCTCCCGCTGCAGTCATGCCAGATGAATTGCTCGTGTTGTTGAGGCCCTCCACGTTAGCGAGCTGCCTGGCAGTGTTGACGCCTGATGTGATGGCAAGCTTCTCGCCTTCGCGCTCAAGGGCGCGCTCGACGATATAGTTGCGGACCTTTTCGAAGATCAACGATGCGAGATCAGGTGTAATGACCTCGTCCATGTAGCCATGTCGGACTACGAGTCGATAGCAGTTTGGCACTGCTAGCCGAGAAACGCTATAACGATCTTCTGGTTCAACAAACGGCTGGTCTAGCGGCCTGAGGTGGAAGAACACAATGACCTCTGGCAGTGCGGCGAGCTTGCGAATAAACTGGCTGAAAACGATTGGTGTGGTTTCGCCAGCTTTGTCAAAGAAGATGCCAAAGCCTTCCATAGGCCCAACGGGTCTGTTGCCGAATTGCTCAGTGAGGTACAATCGTCCATCTTGGCCAGTTTTGACAAAATGTGTAGTCGGGAATCGGTCACTGGCTTCTGCAAACCACTGCTGTTCTTTGCCAAAGCGCCACAATATGAATATTGACGCGAGGATGGATGCCAGGAGGATTGTGAACCACGCACCATCCGGAACTTTCGTAAGAGCAGACGACAAGAAAGCGCCATCTAAAGAAGCCACGATGAGCCAAGGAAGAAAGACAAAGTATGGCTTAATCCCCCAAACTAGGATGGCAACCAGCGTCACCATGCAGGTGTCGAAGAATGTGACGAACATGACACACACGCCATAAGCGTTGCCGAGAGACGTGGTGTTGTTGTAGATCGCAGCTACAAGGACAGTTCCGATCATGAGTAGCCAGTTGACACTCGGTACATAGATCTGCCCGTGGTGAACGGTGGACGTGTGCACGACCTTGATTTGTGGGAAGTACGAGAGCTTCATGATCTGAGTGAGCAGCTGGGTGGTGTTAGTGAGACGAGCAAAGGATCCGTAGGAAGGACTTACCTGGAATGTTGCTGTGATCATGGCTTGCGAAGCCACGATAGCAGCGGCAATCGCCACTATCAGTGAAAAGATGAGCCAACCTGGAGGAGCACAGTTGTAGAAGGGGTTGGAATAGGCGTCCGGATGTTCGCTGATATAAGCAGCTTGACCGCTGTAGGCCAGCAAAAGGCAAGGGTAAGCAAAACTGAGCCAACTCAATTGAATCGCATGGCGGCTGAAAGCACCGATGTCCGCGAAGAGTGCTTCAACACCAGTAAAAGCGAGCAGTATTCCTCCAAGACTTCTCCACCCATGATGCTTGTTTCGTGCTAGGTAATCGAAAGCATAGTACGGGTTGAAAGCCTTCAATATTGCGTAGTCGTACCTGATAACGTTAGAGATGGATAGATGCATGGGATGAATTTCAAGTACTCACTTTGCCAGATTGTAGATGCCAAAACCAGCATTCAACAAAAGCCAGACTATGACAATGGGCGAAAATACTCTTGTGAGCTTGTTGATTCCCAAAGGCTGAATCACAAACAGTAGGATAAGGATCGCGCATGTGACGCCCACAATGGTTGATTTCGGGATGTCTTCCTTGACGACAGTCAAACCCTGGACTGCACCAAGAACAGATTGAGCGGGAGTCAAGACACCATCAGCCATGACCATGGACACTGCAAGCACTCCGATAGTCTTCAAGAGGCCGCGGAAGAACCTGGAGTTTTCGATGGACGACCGAATAGTCTTGGTGGAGCGCCCAAGCTCGTCGGTGGCATGTCTTTGCATGCCTGTATGATGTTAGTATCAAGATCGAAGCCAGTGACGGGAGAACGCACGAATCATAGTAGCCTCGCGTGGATCGCGATTAGCGATGTTTGCCTGCTCATGTTCAGCAACTGGGTTAAAGGCCACAATCTCTGAACGCTCACATATCTGGACAGGAGCGAGTAGGTACTAAATGTACCACCCTCACCGTCGTTGTCGGCGTGGAGAATGACCAGGATGTACTTGATTGTGACCATGCAAGTCACTGCCCAGAGGATAAGGGACAAAGCCCCAAGCAGGTCTGCATGGTTGGGCGCTTCTGTAAACGTGGATGAAAATACGTAAAGAGGTGAGGTACCAATGTCGCCGTAGATTACACCGACCGATTGGTACGCCAGTAGAAAGACCTGGCTAAGGCTGAAGGCCTGCGCACTGTCAGTCGATTCGTGAGACCAACCCACGTTGTGTGTACCTGACTGCGCTTGAAATCGCGCTCGTCGCGTAAGCCTGCATCCTCGTCTTCGGCATCTTCAAGCTCCTTCCCCTGCACGAGATCGACGGAGATCTTGTGGCCGGGTAATTTCGCATGGGAGCGCAGGTGAACCACTCCGCCAACGGCCTGAACCGTGTTCGACCGTATCGGGCGCAGTGTCTCGTCTGGTGCTTTGTCTGAGTTATCCATCGCGTTTTGTAGCGTACCCGTTGAACATGAGAAGGTATTTATACCAAGCCGTTATCTCTACCAAATCCTCAAGCAGTGACAGAACCTGTGACAACTGAATGTCTTGACAGGTCCAAAGCTTTGGTTGGTTCCTTGTGAGAAAGCTTATCGTTTGAGGCATTTTTCCACGTGCAGTTAGCCGGATGGTGTTTGGGGCAGGGGACTGCAGGTAGAGGTTGAGGGATTTTTGGACGTAGGACAAAAGCAAGACCTTACCGGTACGCCACGTGCGCTCGCACACAATATTGAAAAGGACCGTATCATGTACAATCAAGATCTCCAGGCTGACTATTGTTTGTTAACAGGGTCCAAAACATTTTTTGTCGTTCAGACAGTAAAAAGCGTTTGAGTCGGAGATCTGTGGCTCAGTGTGATTTATGAAGATCGCATCAAAACAAGTACATACGCTGCACTAAGGCATGTCTTTACGGAAGCCCACCGGCGCATAACATCCATCGATACAAGATTCCCAGAACGCGCTCCATATCCATGTGATGTTCAGTCTTCGCATGATTCGTCGATGACACTCGAAAGCTTGTTGGTGCGAAGCTGCCGGAAAACAGCCCCACGCGTCTCGGCTGCAGCCCCACGACCCACGTCACCCCACCCTGGCGCCGCGGATTGGACCCTTTTTGCGTACGCGGTAGACATGTACAAAGCCTTTCCACAGAACGCGAAAAGTCATCGTCACGAGAGTTCTCATTTCTCTGTAGCTGTACACGTAAACTATTATCAATATTCGTCTTTAAGGCTGTCTTTGTGTTCAGGGTGGTTGCTTTTCGCGCTGTCCAACGACTGCAGAGAGCAACGTCCAACAGCACAACAAGCTCACCCTTCAAAGTCCTTCAATGATATGCATTTGGTAGCATGGAGTCGCGTTGTAGAAACTCACTGCTTGTGCATTGTGACTGTCGATATAATGGCAGACATACTCTGTGTAGGTCAGAAGCACCAGCCAGGCGAGTCTGCCGTTCGCGCGTAGCCATTCTATTTCCATGACGCGGCGATTCTCGTGAAGAAGGTCCCATGTCAAGGAAGCGACGTCGCGTGACAAGAAGTGGTGTGTTTACATAAGGTCGGTCCTGTGGCGTAAACGACGTTAGGACGTTACATTAGCAGCTTCTGGTAAGATCGGCCATCGTTCTCGAGGTGCTTTCCTCACCTTTTCACCGTTGTTCTCACTCACTACCTTGCAAAGTCTTCTTCCGTTCTAGCAGCGATATTGTCGCCCGTCCCAACTTGATTCCAGAGATAAATTTGCGCTGAAGCTTTTGAGTAGTCGCTCTAAACTCGCAACAATGATAGGTTTTGGGCCCTTGTTCTGCAGACGAAAGCCTGCTCACGGTGCTTGCCAGCCGGTCTGTATAGGTATTGACTCGAGTTAAGGCGAGATGGTCAACATCGAAGGGGCTTCGCTCTCGTTCCTCGCGCTCGGTCTTCCCTCTCGGTTCCCGCTCTCGTACTGGCATCGCTCTCAGATCTCACTGTTCTATCAAGACCCGACCTACGGCGATCACATCTGGAACGCGTCGAACGTGGATCTGCGGAGCATATGCCTTTTGAAGACGACTGAGCCACAAAAAAACATTTGCAAGGCATTGCCGCTTCTCTCCTTGGCGTTTGGAACGAAATGAATGGGCGTGTTTCAAAACTGTCAACACGGGAACTAGTGTTTTGAGCCGCAACGTTGGCCTATCAGTACGCCTGTCACAAAGCGAGCGGATCGCAGCAGCGTCCCGCATTCATGCTCCGTCTCCACCGCACGATCGTTCTTGGACAACCTGTGGCTCTATAATCGGTACCGATATCGAGGCAAGGCAAAGCAGCACGGCAATGCGGCTCACAATGCTTGCCTTAACGGAAAACAGACGAGCATCTTGAAACCGAGTTAGGAGAGACTGCACGAAAGAGGAAGAGTATGTTTCTGCGCAGCGACATGTATTGCAGCGCCTATTGAGGAATAAATACTCACGGCGCGAACATGCTTGAGATCCCCAGCAGTTCACTCGTTCCATTCTCTCTACCTCTTTCGTTCTTTACTTTCAGTAATCACATTCGTTTCAAATATCAGACACAGGATGTCTCCTTCCAACACCCTCCTTCTGAGCGCAGGTCTGCTCGCCCAGCTCGCCAGCGCCTACACCCAGGTCAATGTTGCCTCGCCCTTCATGTACAAGAATGTCGACCCCATTGTGTTCCCTGGCTCGTACGACAAGTCGCACTTGCACTCCTTTTTCGGCTCCGACGCCGTCACAGCCAACACCAACACGTCCGCTGAGCTCCAGGCTGGCTGCACGAACGCCCAGAACCCCAACGACTTCTCCGTATACTGGATTCCCACACCCCTCTACACAGCCGATGGCTCAACCTACGAGCCCATCCCCGTCATGCGTTTCAGTGCGTACTACAATCTGGGCGAGACGCCCGCTGAAGTCGCGATCCCCCAGAATGTGAAGATGGTCGCCGGCGACGCCACCGCGACCAGCGCAAGCGCCATGCCGGCCGACGCCAAAGCAGAGTGGTTCTGCGAAGGCGACGACGCCTCGGCGCTGGACAGCAACGGGTTCCCATCCAAGACATGCTCGACGCACCTGCAGCAGCTGCTTTACTTCCCGCAGTGCGTCAATGAGCAGACGCTTGAGACGGCGTACAAGTCCAAGTCGCACGGCACCACAAATTACTGCCCCACGGGCATGAAGTCGATGCCGCAGCTGCGCTTCTCTGTGCGCTACGACCTCCGCAAGGTGCTGCCCAACGGCTGGTCTGGCACATTCCCCGGCAAGCTGGCCTGCGGTGCTGCGTGGTGCAGCCACGGCGACTTCATCAACGGATGGACCGAGGACGCTGCCACCAACATGATTGCCACGACATCTGAGAAGCAGCACTTTGCCGCCGTGGATGGAAAGCTGGGCAAGAACGGCGCGCAGCCCACCTGCAAGAGCGCAGATGCAGAGCCTAGCAAGGGCACCAGCGATTACGCCGAGAGCGTGAAGCAGATGAGCAAGCGCGAGATCCCCGCCCTTGGTTGGGTCAGCAGGACGAGGTTCGCCAAGTACTTGTAAGGGTGAAAACTCCTGTGAAAAATCTTTGCGAAGGATACGATCTTCTTGTACATATTAGATCTGCATTAGGCAGAGGATGTTGTTGGAGGTCTTCAAACAAGAAATGTTGAATTAAACCAGTAGGCCTCGATGACCAAGCAATAATGTCTTTAAGCATTTGAATTTCGTTTGTCGTGATGATCGCTATCTCGCCACGACAATGTGTACACTAACCACACATAGACCATGTATGGCGTTGTGGAGTAGGCAATGTGCTCAAGTTGAAGTGTACGGTGATATCGTAGCTCGCTCGGCAGTCGGGCGAGCGAGACATGCGAGAGCCTCGGAGGTGTCTATAGCATGCATCTAGGCACAGCTGTACCTCGCTCTCATGTCCTGAGTTGTCTGTGGGGTAGATGGACCAGCGAAGATGTGGAGTGTTGCAGACCAGGCCAAATGCGGCCAGCACTGCGCCACGTTGCCTCGTTTGGACGTGCCGAGGCACACATCGAGAGAAATGGAGCGATGACGGAATTGAACAACATGTCGAGCTACCACGCGCGCAAGACAACCCAATGATATGTGCTTGCTTTCGGAGATCTTGGCTACGGACGAGCGTGCTGCCGGCGGAAGAAGGTCAACATCGATAGCGTCGGCCGCTGCGGAGCGCGGGTCGTGCGATATAACTATGTGTCTGAGCTTCCCAGCAGTCGCTCCAGCTCCAGCAGTCCTCCCTCGCACGCATTTCACGAGTATCGTCTACAACACTAGCTGTTGCTTTACCCTAGATTGACTGCAAAACCTTGCGCCACTACGTTCTCGCACACGTGTAATCTGCAGTCAGCAGACGCCAGGCCAGGGGTTCACACGGCCAGCATGAACCGCCGCGCCACCACCACCACCACAGCAAGCCACACAGCAGGCTACGCTGACAACGAAACGCATCTCGACGTGCTCATCATCGGCGCCGGCATTTCTGGCGTCAACGCCGCCTATCGCGTACAGACCGAACTGCCTACCTCGTCGTACGCCGTGCTTGAGGGCCGCCACGAGCTCGGTGGCACCTGGTCGCAGTTCAAGTACCCTGGCGTGCGCTCCGACTCGGACCTGCACACGCTGGGCTTCAAGTTCAACCCGTGGAAGGCGCGCAACCCGATTGCCACCGGCGACAACATCCTCGCGTATCTGCAGGAGACGGTGCAGAAATTCGACATTGCACCGCGCATACGCTACAACAGCAAAGTCGCTTCGGCCGATTGGAGCTCCGAGCAGCAGCGATGGCAGGTACAAGTCGACGTTGGTCGCGGCGAGGGGGAGAAGAAGAGAGTCGTGTACTGGGCCAAGTGGATGATCCTTGGGACGGGCTACTACAGCTACGAAAAGCCCATGTTTGCACATATCCCTGGGCTGGCGGACAACTTCAAGGGCCAGACGATTCATCCGCAGTTCTGGCCTGAGGACCTGGACTACAAGGGGAAGAAGGTCGTTGTTATTGGGAGTGGGGCCACGGCTATCACGCTGCTTCCTGCCCTGGTCGACGGTGGGGTTGGTCATGTCACGCAGTTGCAGCGAAGTCCATCGTATGTCATGGGGCTGCCGCAGCCAGGCAATAATTCGACGCCGCCGCTCTGGCAGAGGCTGTTGCCGCAGTGGATGGTGCTCAAGTGGAAGCGTACGTTTCCTGTCCCTCTCAAACTACCCCCCTGACCACTCGCTTACATTTCACAGGCTTCCAGTTCACGCTCGTCCCAATCCTGCTCTATTATTTCTGCATACACTTCCCCAACCGCGCCGCCTCTTTCATCCGCGGCGCCGCGAAGAAGCAGCTGCCCCCTGACTTCCCTATCGACCCGCACTTCAAGCCAGGCTACAACCCGTGGGAACAGCGCCTGTGTCTGTGTCCAGACGGCGACTTCTTCAAATGCTTCAACAGCGGTCAAGCCAGCATCGTGACCGACATCATCAAAAACGTCGTCAGCGACGGCATCCTGTTGAACAGCGGCGAGAAGCTCGACGCGGACATCATCATCACGGCCACCGGCTTAAATCTACGGTTCCTGGGCGGCATCGACCTGGCCGTTGACGGCAAGAAAGTCGACGTACCCAGCGAGTACATGTGGCGCTTTGCCATGCTCTCTAACGTGCCCAACCTGGGCCAAATCATCGGCTACTGGAACGCCTCGTGGACGCTGGGCTCCGACACTGCCTCCCGCCTCTTCACGCGCGTCATCAAGCACATGAACGAGAACGGGTACACGGCTGCCATTCCTTCCATCTCTGAGGCAGAGAAGAAGGATCCCTTGAGTATCAGCCCGCTGAGCAGTACGTATGTAAAGAGCAGTTTGAGTAAGATGCCAAAGTGTGGAAATACGGGGCCTTGGACGCCGAGGGAGTACTACTTCAAGGACAGCTGGAAGGCGGAGCATTGCGATCTGAATGAGGGGATGCGTTTCGAGAAGGTTAGCACGTGAGGGTGCGCTGAAAGTAGTAGAACATGAGCCTTTGATCTTTGCCATCACTGGTCCATAGCCAGGAGTGATACGCTGATGTTTTAAGATCGATGAAGTCTTTTAACTATCGTCTTGATTGTAGTGCTGTACCGTAACTATATCTCCTAGAGTCGTAGTGCATTCAGAAACACTATAGAACGATTGTGGTTGATACAACTACAATGAATATCAAGAAATACAGTGGCGAGCTACGTCCTGTATTCGCAATCAATGGAAAAGCATAGACATTTAAGAAGGGTCATGGCGACAAGATCTTTGTTGTGCACAGCTTGAGTCCAAGTTCGAATATCAGCGACACGATATTGACTTCGACACGCGGCACATTCACAAAAAGGGTTGGGTGCTCGTCGAACGATGGATTCGAGATGATATTGAGGATCGGAAGCCTAGGGTGGATGTAGTACGTGGGCACCGGTGCAACTGGGATGACCGGGAGCAAAGAACCGCGTATACCTATGAGACCAGCTGGGAGGCTTCGGTAAAGAAGATGCAACATTTCGTCGAGATTGATCCTGCGGATAAATCCCGCATGATCCCAGAGTCTTCCGTTCTTGCTTCGATGCTGTTCCCGTAGCGTATGAGAAACACCAGAAGCGACGAGCATTTTGAACGAGAATTCGGAGGACGATAGCTTGAGACGCTGTCTGCGCATGGCCAGCCACCGACGGGTACCTCATAGAACAAGGACTGTGGTTGCGAAGTCTTTACCATTACGTGAATGTGCCCTAGCTGCGCATAGTGATAGTTAAACGTCTTCGAATATATCTACGTAGAGTTTGAAAGCCATTACTTTTTATAGATGAGAGATCTTGAACCCTCCAGGAAGTAGCTTTTGATAGATACCGAAAGGATCATACTTCTGTGCGACCGCTTTCATGAACGTCACTTTATCAGCACCGTAAGCGGAAAGAGGATCTTGATCCTTATCGGCGTAGTTGAGGTAAAGATAATCCACAGCAGTGCCCTTGTCAGCCGCAAACTTCTGGATGCCGTTGGTCAACATGATCCCCAGTTTGATGAAAAGCTCATCATCCTTGGCTTCGGACCAAGAGAGATAAGACTGGTACATGATGAAATTCTCGCTGTATCGATCCATTCCAAGAACGTTGCCACCTCTTGCTGTGCTATTTGCAGTGTAGCTTGTGGACCACACTTGATGGAGACAGGAAACGCGCCACTGGCCGGAGGCTTTCGATTGAAGCTCTGTAAGCATGATCTTGTAAAGGCGGGCGGTCTCTTGGAGGGTAGCCAGATCGATTCTGAACGAGAGGGTGCGAAATTGGACTCTAGATAGTACAGGAGTCAGAATTGGGTTCTTGAAAATAACGAATATAGGGAGACGTACCTCTTGGTCGTGTCACTGCCGAACTCTGCGGCGATTGCACTCATTGGCTGGATCTTTGTAGTGTCGCTGATGTTGTTGGCGACAGCAAAGAACTCTTTGTAAGCACTTGGGCGTACCACAGGCTTCGTGTAATCAAAAGCGGCCCGCACGACATCAGTAGGACTGGCAGTCGAGTAGCCTTGGAAGACGATCAAAGCGGCATTGGGATCTCTTTCTGAATCTAGACCGAAGTTGACAAGAGCCTCAAAATGCTGGTTGGCGGTCGACGCGGGATAGGTGACGATGCCTCCCCACAGGTTCTCGGCCTGGAAAGTTTCCATATCGTAACGTGTTACGATGCCAAAGTTACTGTTACCGCCCTTGAGGGCGGTGAAGAGGTCTGCGTGCGTACTTTTGTTGCTATTTACGATGCGTCCATCAGCGAGGACGATCTGGAAGTTGACCACATTATCACAGGACAATCCAACGCGAGGGGCATAGTGTGATATTCCGCCACCCAGAAGAAAGCCTCCAACACCAACAGTAGCGCCGCGACCGCCAGCTACCATGCGACCTAGTGGCTCTAGAGCCCCGTAGACAGAGCCCCAGCGCGCAGCTGGCAGAATACTTGCTACCTCAGTACTGGCATCGTATGTGGTGCTGTTCATGTGCAACAGATCGATGGTCACCCCATCGTCGACATTATTGGAGCCCGGGATCGGAGTATGACCGCCAGACCGTACGGCAAATTGGCAAGGCTTGAGAAGACTCGCTGCCGTAAGAACCTTCACAGCTGAGGACACCTCCTCAACGCTCTTCGGTTGCACGATACAGCTGGGCGCCAACCTGCTCTTTCCATCGAAGTACGAATCAAGACTAGCCTTGTATGCATCTTGTCCTGGATAAGTTACGCGCTTGGAAACGGTGCTGAGGGTCAAAACGGTGCACTATAGAATATTAAAACTGTGCTTCCATGTGGAGAGACACTTACACAGTAGCCGGGAAAGAGAAATTGAACAGCAGACTCAATTTCAGTCTGGTTCTGGGCATGTGCTACGTCGAGAAAAGCTGCAGTGAGCAGAGCGAAGCCGGGAAGAAACATGACGGGCCGTCTCCAGCCGAGATAAATGATGTGTGGCGATGCGGAAGATTGAGTGCGACGAGGATTTTGTGAGAACGCATCCTATGCCTTTTGATACCAGTGGTAGCGGACGATAATGGAGTGCTGTGTGGGTCTCCGTTAATCTAATCGGCGACAACAACGCGAAGGAATTGTGTATGGCACGCTGTGCCTCCCCCTGGACCAATTACTAGCGTTCCTTCGCGCATCATGAGCAGAACCAGCGGACCAGGATGCCTATATCAAGTCTGAAATCAGCACCTCCTTTGCCACTGGACCTCAAGCGAACACGTTCTTTTGAAGTGAAAATTCCAATCTCGAGGCATGTCATGATTGTTACGATGGCAGGTCTTGCATACATACAGATGGAAAGTGGCTGTAAGCTTGGGCCGCTAGTGATAGTCATGGCTAGTTCTAAATAGCATGGGCGGTCTTGTAGACTCTTCCTCTAAACGGATCGTTAGGATTCCTTCGCGTTGACGATTCTCTTGTATTGGCTCAGATCACTAGAGCCGTGCCAGATCACCGAACCGCGGAACCGCGGACTAATGATCCATTAAAGGAAGGACACTGTATGTACATGATTTGGCCAATGAGAGCGGCCGTATCACGTCCAGGCCCCACAACCCGGTCGCTTCGCTTGCTTCGGCTTCCAACACTGTTTTCGTAATCCTCGACCGAAGGATTTGACTCCACTGTTGGCATATCTGTCTCCACATTGCGTACTCAGTAGATGCGCAAATTTGGTCTCGGTTGTTGAGAACCAGTAAAAGAACACTTCGGCTCGTTACCGACGAATAAAAGCAAACGTTATCCTTCACTTCCGTTCTCACGGTGGCGTTCCAATATCTGCAGAAGATGGGCATTAATGCAAATGTTTTTACGTTCGCTCGTTTGGTCTATCGCACAGAAGCCCGTCTCAAGTTATAGACTATTGAAGAGGCTATGAGTACCTGCACATAGCAAGGGTCGATTCAAATAGACAAAAGAAGAAGAAGCAGAAGAAGTTGTTACACATATACTCCATAATGCAGAGGTGGAATTGTGCAACACAATATGTTGGGAATTTTTCTAATTTCTTCAAGTAGAGACATTTGGGATACCAGGATGTGACCTACTGTGCCTCAATTCTAGGTAGCCATCGGCAACACGGTACGCACGTTGATCAAACTGACAACCCTGCATTACTATGGCAGATTGTCATTTGACTGCCACATGCTTGTCTAATTTTTTGTTCGGAATCCTATGACCTGGGACAAATTAAGATGATCTGATGCCGCTGTCTCTGGGTCACCTTCAATACCATTTCATCTGTTAGAAGCTCTCTAACAGTCCATTCGCTCGCGTGACGATGGCTGATCTCAACAAGCCTATTGTGCCTGCGCCAGCTGACTATTTCATAGACCTCGAAAACCCGCAGCGACGCGGAAAGGACATCATTATCTGGGTTGGTGTTGTTGGTATGGTCCTTGCCACGGCCCTTCTGATCGTCAGAGCGTACACGAAGGTGGTGCTGGTCAAAAAACTTGCGTCCGACGATTGTGAGCTTCAACTAAATCCTAATAATTGCGCTACCCAACTAACAAATTTACTAGGGTGTCTCCTTCTGGCATGGGTGGGTGTTTACATGTTCACCATTGCCCTGGTCTTCAAACTAACGTATTGCGATTACTTTTGCACAGATTTTCTCCATACCCGTTCAAGCTCTCATTGTCTGTATGTAGCGACTAGTGGAGAAACTACATCATAACACCGACCGAAGCTGACGAACATATTACAGACAGAGCTCCTGCTGGCTTGATTGGTATACATGCTTGGGAGCTTACCGGTCATCAACTCAACATTATTGCCAAAGTCAGTTTTGGGCGATCGACATGTGTTACACTACCTACTGACCGCTATTCCTGTAGATAACCTTGGTGACAACAGTGTTGTACTCGCCAGCGTTGGCTTTTGCGAAACTGTCATTTCTCTGCTTCTATCTGAACTTGAATCCCGGAAGGAATTTCCGCAATAGCGTCTATTTGACCATGTTCGTCGTAATTGGGTCCTGCGTTGGCATTGTGGTATCGCTGCTTGCAGCCTGCAGACCGTTTGCAAAGAACACAGATGTCACATTGAAAGAAGGACAGTGTCTGAACAAGGCGGCATTGTATATCGCCACTGGAGTGCTCAACATCATCACGGACATCATCGTATTGATCCTGCCTATTCCCATGGTCTTGGGACTGCAGATGGTCAGGTCACGTAAGATCATGCTGATCCTACTCTTCAGCGTCGGCTCCATGTAAGGTTTCATGATGCGCTAGAGTCCATCAACTGACTCATGAGCTAGTACATATGTAACGAGTGCTGTACGCGTCGCATTACTTCCTCCAATGCTCACCTCAAAAGACTCGTCCTGGGACACTGTGTACCCTAGTCTATGGATGTAAGACTCCCCACTGAGCACGCATTCATGCTTTGGTCCTTTGCAGCTCCCCTGTTTATCTCACCTTTGTCTCTAACTTTCTCTACTAGCTTGATCGAAGCCAGCCTCATTGTCATCACTGGTACGCTCCCAACTATGCGTCTATTTCTGCGACACGTGGCCCCCGCTTTGATTGATGATTCAGAACCTACCCGTACACTGACCACGCATCCTGAGAGTGGTTGGGAGTTGCAGCACCGCGGAAAACACGATCCATACGACATTGAGGATGGATCATCTGAGAGGGGGATATTTCCTGCAAAGAACGAGCCATCTTGATCTTGAAAGTAGCAGATTGGATATTTTCTATTCGGTACTGAATCTCAGCCGGTACAAGCCATTTCCAAACTCACGTTTTAGTGTTGTAGATAACCTATCCTACATATCCCAAGAGGGTCTTGAGAGAAATGATCAATTTCATTGAACTGGGCTTCCTATGATTCGTAGGGTAGTCGACATTGAGCGTAATGGTGCAGGTCAGCAAACAGCAAGGTTTCCATCAGTCATCTGATGCCTAACAAGAGCTATCAGAAGGGAAGCCTCAGTTAGACCTCAAAATATCATGTACTTTATTCCTTTTAGGCTGCAGACCACACTCAAGTAATTTCTTTCCGATGAGCTTGTAGCTGTGAAAGTGATGCGACCGGGATAGAAGTTTTCCGGTAATCGTCATCATGCAACTCTCTAGTAAGCCATCTGAGCAGCAAAAAACCCTTCTACGAACTTTACTTGTGCTTTAGTAGCTACAGGTTTTTTACTTTAGCCATCACCGACAACTTGCACATTAGCTTTTGCCTGTGTACTTGGACTCCAATTCATTAACATTTCGTTCGCTTGGTACGCTCCACTGATATTCGGATTGATCGTTTTGGCGAAGTTGATTCAGTAAGCGTTCATCTTTCTCGCAATGACGTAGTAATCTGTAGGTTGAGGCTCGCCTGTGTGTCGTAGAGGATGTTAAGCACGTGATGAATCTCGAGTCCATGACATGCACCTCGAGACTGACCAGTTGATGTATGCTTTTAGAAGTAGGTATATGTCGGGCTTTTGTAAGGCTCTTGTTTTAATGATCAGCGAAGAGTCAGGGTCCAGCACGCGAGACGCTATAAGCGAGAGCATTCTGCGCCACTCCAGCCTCAATAGAGTTCGATGCAGGATAGAGAGCCAGAACTCGCTCGACTGGATCTTCTAAATATGTGTTCCGGACACCCGCAGTATATTCTGCCACTGTTATGTTGTTTGGAACTTGGGCGCGTCTCTTATCTTTTGTGTTACTGGTAGTTGGCACGCACGGTACGGACGGGAGGGCCCTACCGGTAGCGCCTCGCCTGGTAGCGCGCAAGGCTGTCGTTAGCGATAATAAACGGCAGCACATGCAGAGTACGCACGTTCTAGACCTGAACGCATATGTAAAGAGACAACGGTCCGCAGCATACCAAAGCTAATGGCTCGGCTATGGTTGTGACTGCGCGATTGGTTTGGTTAGCCAAACAGAACCCTGTTAGTATGTGTAATAATGCGACAAGTATATGCTGGTATGCATTGCTCCATATAAGTAACGCGAGAGAGTGGGGTCATACTGACAACTTAGTCTTTCTCGGCCATCAAGCTGAAAGGAGCAGGACTACGAAGCTCTAGGCTGACGAAATACTTGATCTCTTGTTGCTGACGCGACCTATTTTAAAACCGCAGACCTAGGCGTGCTGGATAACGCTAACCACTTCGTTTTTAAGCCGCTCGTAGTCGTCAGCGGCCACGGGAAGCATCCCACAGTAAAGCTTGATTTCCTCGATATTATTGCTTGTTTCTCTCGCTATATTCGTGGACTTCTCGCCTGCCTTACCTGTATTTTCACCTCGTTTGCGACACAACCATGACAAACCATGAACCAAGAAATTGCATTTTCACAGGTGGGGATGGTCCACACAGTCTGCATGTTCTGAGCGGCTTCAAATGCTTGGGAAGCTTAGAAAGCTTGGAAAGCTTCTTCGGTTGGTGGAAACCCATCTGCTAGCTACAGTTTAAAGTGGGCCTATAGGCTCGTCACCAACCTCTTGTAGCCTGAGCGTCCAGATACTACAGCGTGACAACATGTATGCTAGAGACGTTGGGGTAATCAATGTATTGGATTCATCCACCGATCCCTCATGTGAGCAAGCGACTAAGAATTTAATGATGCAAGGCAACAAATTGGACTGACCGCTCTAGCTCAGATTTTGCAGCTGAGAAAGTATAAAGGCTTCATGTCTTTCTACAAAGCCTTCTCATTACATTCAACAGATATCCCACCTGTTTTTCTCACACATTGAAGTCAACCAACTTGGTGGCATTTCAGACCTCATTCCCTCAACATGAAGTCGTTCATTTCGCAGACCTGCATCTTTGCAACCATCTCTACTCTCGTATCCGTATCCGCAGCTGCTCCAACTCAAGCAGTCAAGGGACCTGTCATCTTTCTCTCCAATTGCTTCAAGACAGGTGGTGGAGCATACGGCGAATTCGAATAGTAAGTTTAAAAACTAAACCCGCGCACCCGAATACTCGTCACCTTCCAGTCTGTGGATTCTATAAGAACAAGCTCTGATGGAGGCCTTCTACGTAGCTATGACGATGCTTCAAACACTGTCTTGAACAAGAAGACTTCGGCCCCTACTGCAACAAATGTCATCAACCCCTCGCTCGACGTCTCCTACACCGAGGGCGGAACTTTTGTCACCGTTGGCGATGCGCAAGATTTCGACGCGATTTTCTCCATCGATGAGTTCAAATTCACCGGGCCGGGAGCCCGCGTCGGAAATGGAAAGAGCACGTCCTACTTCTACGCTCAAATTTGCTACGAGATGGCTTCGTCGACAGTTTATAGCCCTAGCTCGTCAGTCAGATGTGACAGTCGTATCTACTGTGTGCCAGGACCGACCAGTTCATAGGGTAGAATAAACATCATGTGATAAAGTACTCTGCAATTAAGTAGACATTTCAAGCAGCTGTATAGCCTTTACTCAGACTATACTACACCTTACCTGGTCCAGAATAATTTTGCGTTATAGTATGTGAACATTGGAACCCTAAGTCTGTGTAGCTAACTCGCTAGATTTGTATGTTTTTGCCGCACCCGATACTAGAGTGGACCTGATCGGTGCAAGGCCAAATACCAGTTCCTTTGTATATTTATTCCAGACGGTCACAGAACTCTCCTCGGCCCATATGGGGCTAGGCTACGCAATGTGACTCATGCAATGAGTTCGACCAGTACTGCTTTACAGTCACAACGTTCAAGTAGAATTTTCTGTGCGACAAGTTACGCCATGCAATTACCAAAATCGTTAATCTTGTCGTAAGCATCCATCAAGTCAAGCGCCTTCCGACACTTTCCTGCTTTGTCAAATTACCCCAACTTCCCATACAGGCCGTGCTTCCTGAAGTGCCGTCCTAACTTTGAGCAATTCTTTAGTCAATGTGCGCACAATGATACTTTAGTAGGAACCGATACTTAGTAGTGAAAGTATAACAGGATAATTAACATTGTTGTAGTAGAGTTAGTCTGGATAGACCAAACTGTGCGCACTTAGGCCTTTCTAAACTAGTGTGTTACAAAACTAGCATATATTACTGTTTAGTAGCTAGATAGTAACTCAACGCAGACTTTCCATTGTTCCCTACAATACACGTCCCAACAATACGACGCTACTATCACATAGAAAGAAGGCAGAACGATCTTTGTCTATCAAGCCGTTAGGTCTGGTCATTTCAGCAGCACGTCAGGGGCTGCTGAGTCCTTCAACGTGCCGTATTAGAGGCCTTCTAATCGCTTGAAAAAATATCACGTTTCGACTGAACTCCTAACCGTAAAGAACAAACAATTGTCTTTTATATTCTTGATTTCGAATCACGAAGATTTACGTTCCACCTGTGCGAGGTGGCAGATATGGCGGATAAGATAGTGGCCGTATGTAGTGGAGAGCTAGTTGGTGAAAATGGGGTACTAGTAAGCGATGTTGACGCGAATCTAGAGCTTACGTTTATAGATAAAGATATGTTTGATATTGCGCAAATCTTGCAAATTGACAGACTTGCATGGGCTAGCTGATGCGTCTGAGTACAGAATTCCGGTGACAGTTAGTTCGAAGAGCAGCTAACCAAATCCGCGTCCCTTGAAAGTACTTGGGGATATTGACGTGATGTAATTATTTACGGCCGTACTGCAACTGATCTAACTTGATGCTTATTTGTATCCATAGCAGTAGTCTCCACCCGAAACGTCGAGAATCGACCTGATAGGCTTTGCCGCTGCTAGGAAGCCCATGTCCATAATGTAGTCAACCGTGATTTTGTTGCCGGATGGGTCATCGAAGAGAGCGTCAGTGCCGGCAACAGCTGTTTCTCCAGTTGCACGTGTGGCATGATCACCATCCTGCCAGGTAGTATAGACTTTATCGATGAAACTATGATGCAGCCAGAACACTGGGTCAGAGGGACTTGCCCAGAAGTCCAACATTTCTGGACCAGATGCGAAGTGACCGCCACCGTGGATTCCTAGATCGTAGTCGCCGCCGGCGCCGTCAGCATTGAATGCCGCCACCATTGACGTGAAGTTGGAGGCTGAAGTTATGTTGGTAATGCTTGACGGATTTGAGTACGAAGCTGTCGCGATTGCGTTGTTCAGGTCTCGGGTCAAGCAGTGTGGGTGGAAGCCCAGAGGATCCTCCAGAACTGGCAGGTGGCTAAAGTCAGTGACCTGAGGGGAGAACTGGAAAGACGTAGTGAGATTGGCAAAGGGACCAGTGACAACACAACCGCCACCATTTCCATTTTTTAGCACAGCAGTGCTTCCCGCTACCACCGGAGCAGAGCGGTTTGGGTTGAAGATTCCATCACCGCCGAGTGAAGTCTCACTGCCATCAAAGACAGGAGAGCCAGCAAGGTCAGTGGCCCACTTAGACCAGTCGATGTAAGGGAGGGAGTACCGGTAGCCACATTCTGTGCGAAGAGCGTTTTCGAAGACAAAGATAAATTCGCGGTGGAAGCTAGGAAAAGCGCCATTGAAGTGTACGTTGACAGTGCGGTTGATATGTGTTGCAACAAAATCGTCGTAATAGCTCCGAGCTCCTGGTGCTAGTCCCTCAGGGATTTGAGACGGGGTGTTCATCAAACATTTGACGCTGTTGATGTAGGCCAGGCGTTCTTCTTTAGATATATTGCCCCTGTCATGTTGTCAGTAAGCAATCTCACGTCTAGAATCCAAAGAAGAGACATACCATTCTCGTCGTATCAGGCGGGTATCGTCGGTACAGCCTGTGGAGCCAGGATCCGAAGGGTCTTGTCGAGGACTCACATACGGGACATCTACCGGTGCAGCTTGGGCGAGAACAGCCATAAGCAACCAGCCCTGTACGATTTGACGCAAGATTGGAACCATGGTGCGGAGGTTTCAAGGTTTTTTTTTTTCAGATTCAAAACCTCCTTAAAGTAGCAAGCAACTGTAGGCGAATACTCACGTGGAATATCGTGAAGCGATGCTGCCGAGGATGAGAGGTTCCTTACACTTCGACGTTTCTCTATTTATACAATGATTGTTGTAATAAGCGTTATGGCCTAGTCCACCGGGATGACCGGACACTCGTACAAAGGTTCGGAAATTTTGTTTAGGTGTCTAGCGTACATGCAAGTATTTTGGGAATGTTCTAACTAACTACAGGTCTCGTCCAGGCGATAAATTTACCAGACAATTAAGGGACGGATGGTAGAACAAGTGCATTGATGTAAAGTACCACCGAGCCGGCTAAACCACCGAGATGGGGCCACCTCTCTTGAAGCTAGTCTCATCAAAGTTGTGTGGGTCGTTGTTGCAGATGCCACATTTATCTTTGGTTTTCTTTGGCTGGTTTGAATCATAGGATCTTTCTAGAGTAATTCCCTGACGGTCTTTTGCTCAATTGAAGACCATGTTGAGCTCATCTAAGCGTATGACCAGCCTCTCACCCTGGAGCTACATGGCCAAATCTACTCAGCCCTCTGTCTAGTTTCTCAAGCGCGAATTCGCTCGCTTGCGTGAACTGCACCCTGCTCGCGCTAACGCCTCGCCTTACCAAATCTCTTCGCGACTAGGTGAGCATCCTTGGGCCTAGCCAGATGTCAGCCTTTAGATGATGACACTGAGTTTGTTTACGTATGGCTATCCTCGTTGAAAGCAATCGCTCTCCTGCTTGATGACAGCCGGGTCCCGCTATTGTAGTCGTCATGTCACTTGCGCATCTGTTATCTTGTCGCGGGATGCTGAGACGAGCAGCTGTCAGTCTGCCGAGAACTTCTGCCGAGAACTCACCGCGTTGACCCAGTCTGTATGGCCCTCCAGCACGCTACGACACGCGTACCACTCTGCGTCTCTGGCCAATACGACCTGCTCGGCCTGTAGAATTTGACTGAGACGATGCAAGCTTTCTGCTTGAGGCGTAAGGTGCTGGCTCGAAGGCTGGAGGCAAGCGGCTGCGCGAGTATCTTCTCTACTGCGAGCGCGGTTCGATAGTCGTCACGACACGAAGCGAAGACGCAGCGCTGAAGCTGGTGGAGCAGCGCGACGTGATCAGGCTGGGGCCAATGAGTAAGGGGCAGGCGCGGGCCTTGCTCGGGAAGAAGCTGGGCACGTATGTAGCGCAGGGACCGCAGGATGACAACGAGACATTTACTGCACTTGCTGCAGCGCTCAAGTGCATGTCGCTCGCCATCGTGCAGGCTGCTGCGTACATCTTGCAGAGAGCGCCGCCGAGCTCGGTAGCACAGTACCCAGACCAGCTCAGGAAGAGCGAGCGCAAGCGGACAAGCCTGCTTAACCGGAACGAGGGCCATCTGCACAGAGACTGGGAGGCGAAGAACTTGATCATCACGACATGGCAGATCTCGTTCGAGTACATTCAGCAGACGCGGTCGGCGGCGGCGGAGCTGCTGTTGCTGATGAGCTTCTTCGACCAGCAGGGGATCCACAATAGTGTGCTGCAGGCACCGACCGAGCACGACTGTTGTAAAGACAGTCGAGAGGACGATGGGGCCGCGGCCAGCTGCGATGAGGGAGCCGACAGGCTGCAGCCTGAGCGCATAGACGTCGTCAGAGTCGTCTTCGACGTCGTTCTCGAAATCGTCCTCGAGATCGTCCTTGAGATTGTCCTCAAGACCGCCTCCACGGTCATCCTCACTGTCGCCGACTTAGAGGAGGATGCTGTTCAGAACGACGTGGCGATGCTGCGCAGCTTCTGCTTTATCTCTGTCAACACTGACGGCACAGGCTTCGAGATGCACGCACTGGTGCAGTTGGCGACGCGCACGTGGCTGGCGGTGAACAGGAAACAAGAGCATGGCAATGGTAACAGACGCGTACTCGCTCAGAGGAGAGTGGAGTAAGGCTGAAAATCTATGCTAGTAAGTGATGGAGAAGCGCGAGGCAAAGCTGGGAGCAGACCATCCTTCTACGCTGAGCAGCATGGCCAACCTGGCGTCGACATACAGGAATCAAGGCCGATGGAAGGACGCTAAGGAGCTGGAGGTGTTTCTTACAAAAATCGCTTGTGCAAAAGATAAGGGCGGTTTTGCAAGGCACTGTACAGCACAAGCACGATGCCTTCATCTGATTGTTAGCGTGGACGTACAGAGAGTGTAGCTTCCTGCTCGCCACGGATGGACGTCAAACCACTCGTAACAGCTAGCCCTACGCGGTTAGTGGGGTGCCAAGTAAATGAGTTGGCGGCCACTTGGGGACGCTAGCCCAGCAACACGAGAACACTAGTTCATCTGTGCCAGACCACTCGTTAACCCCACTCGCTGACGCAGCTCAAGCGGGATGTGCTTCTCCGTGAGCACAGCGCCAAAACCCGTTGCTCCAAATGCTGCCGCCGCGATCCATGTTGCCTAGAACCCTAACGTATATAGCCGTGACTTGTCCTCGCGTAGGCTCTGGCAGGTTTTGAACAAAGTGGTTGCCCACGGACTCATAAGCACGTCCAGCTCCCAATCTGCTCCTCACGGCGGCATCCAACATGCGACTGGCGTTGTGATCGAATCTTGCATCGAAGATGAGTTCAGGAATGGTGACGCCCCACACAAAGCCAAAGCTGCGTGGACAGGAGAAAACGATAGTCGCGGTGGCCACATCGCGTTCATCGAGGGACGCGAGGATGGCAGAGAAGATACATGGGAAGAGGATGCCGCGGCCTACAGCATTCACCATTTGGAAACCCAAGCAAGAACGCTGATCTTTTCCGTGAGCGTAGTATTCAGCGCAGGTCCTAGAATGCCGAGGACTAGGCCCAAGAAGGGGATTTGTCGGTAGATGCCCCAATACGACAATGCGATGCCGGCGACAATAGACGATGGAATGAGGCAGACGAAAAAGGGGAGAATATCGATGCCCGCACGTGAGGGTGAGGCACTGTGTAAAGCCTGGAAGTAAAGTGGCCAGACAAAACCAATCCAGATGAGTAGCATAGATGAGAGAGAAGTGGGGAAGAATCCAGCATTCGCAGTGCGGTTGGCGAAAAGGCGAGAAGGCATACATGGAGAAGCGCAGAACCGCGTCATTTCATACACATTAAATCCCACCCACCCACTCACCCCTAACACAACTGGCAAAATAACGCGCCAGAAACCCCACTCGTATATAGTTCATCCGGCCACAACACCAAATAGCAGCGCAAACAACGACGCCATGATCAAACCACTACCTGCCCAATCCAAACCCTTCAGTGCCCACAGTGGCGAGGCCCTCTGGACAGACCGAAGCTTCAACGTAAAAAGCATGACGACAAATACCATCCCCGCAATCGACAAATTGATCCAGAAGATCCACCGCCAATTGCGATCCGCAAGCGCGCCTCCAAGTACAGGTCCAACCACCGTACCCACCGCGCTGGCAGAAAGCACGATGCCAAAGTATTCACCCCTCTCCCTGAGCGGTAGCAAATCGCATAATATCAACTCAACAAGGACATTGATCCCTCCTGCGCCAAGTCCCTGTATCGTCCGACCAGAGATCAACGTGCCCACATTTCTCGCACAGCCTGCGACTGCGCTCCCTACGGCGAAGAGCAAGACGGACTCTAGCATTGGCCATTTTCGACCGAAGATATCGCACACTTGGCCTAGTGGTGGCTGGATGATTGCTTGGGCGAGCACACTCCGTACCAATGACGGAAGCAGGACCTGGTGCGAGGAGCAACAGTTCAGGCCCTTGTGCGCGCTCGAATGATTCCGAGAAGAATTGGCCTTTTATTGGTCTTGAATCTCCACCGCCTCAAAGTTCATCGAAGCGGAAAAGTGTCGATACTATCAGGAGCGGCAATGTAAAGCGGGGGACGCGGTCTCTCCAGCCCAGAGACGCTGTATACGACGTGTCTCATGCTCTGGTTGGTAAGAGAGACAAGTGCGGATATCAACCGATTATTGAAGCCACACGAGCGCACAATGCCTCTGATAGTGCTCCTCCGACAGAAATCGCATCAGTGAGTAGTACAGTGAAGATGAGTGACGTCACAGATAGCACTACACAACACGTTCACTGGGACGTCAACAACGGCAAGACCTCTTCTGAGGTTGACGAGAACAAGAAGAAAATCCGGGTTCTTCTTACCCATTTGCTGTCTCGTAGCGAGCTAGACTATGAGAGTGTTATGTGTGGGGTAATACCAGCTGCGCGCGAGCTGTATAAGCAAAGTCCTCATCGTCAACCACACGACGACTGGTACATTGACTTTAGGAACTTCAGTCGAGCACTGGACCTTTGGGAGAACCTTATGGTCGAGTTTACGAAAGAAGCCAGCACGAAGCAGCCTCCCTTGGAGGATCCCTTCCCAGAGTTTGCGTCTCAAAGCACCTTCAAGGATTGCATGTTTGTGTTTCAAAAATCCAGATTACGATTGAAGCCACAGTTAGGCTTTCGATGTTCTGTGGTCGAACGAATACTGTGGCGGCGATGCCATGTTCTTACCGGGCCAGTTCTCTCGGTTCTACGAAGCGGCAAAGAAGCCAGAAGGAAACGTTCACTTTGCTGGCGAACATCTTTCAAAACATCATACCTAGATCGCTGGCGCTTTGGAATCTGCACTGACCTTCACAAGACAGATAATGGGTGAGGACCTGCCGGCACTTAGAGCAGAAAGTACCTCACAACAAGTGGCAAATGAGTTATTGAAGGACACGAGGTGCAAGGCTAGGGTTCAAATGTTCGAAGGGAAGTCATCTGTTGTTTCTTCCGTTCTTTCTCAATTTGTCATTCCCATTCACTTGAATGTTCAGTATGTTGATCTACCGTAGGAGTAGGACAATCCTCTGGTCACGCGATATCTAAGTGTAGCATGCAGAAATAACCTGGGTGGCTGGAGTTCGAGGACGTAAGTTATATTGCTAAGGAAGTCTATACTATCTCGGACCCCAACTATACATTTTATATGTTATTTAACTATATGCATGCTTTAAGAGGATTGTTGAATCGTGAATGAAAGCTTTGTCTACGACGCTCTTCCCCATTCACCTTATCAGTGTTCAGGGTTATCTGATTTTTTACAGGCACCAAGAAAGCCTTGGGCTCATAAGCCCTAGTACTTAACAGCTAACTTCCAACCCACGCGACAAGCCCTGCTCCAAATGAAGCAGCCGGTTGGGATTACATAGCAGAGTCCTGTCCAGACTACAATACCCCAATAATGACCTCCTGTGGCTTGAATTAGGCTTCCTGCGATTGGAATACCAGTAAGTGTGCCGAATGATACAATGGTATAACAAGTTGCGTAGTATCTCCCATACTCGTTTGTTTGACAGAGTTGGCCCACGCACACTGGCGCCAGGGATACTCCAGAGCCAGATGTAAAGCCGAAAAGAATAGCGTATGTAATCGAGAGTGCTTTGACAGTAGTTGATTCAACAGCCTCATCTGCATTCAGGAGTGAGGCTGGAAGCCACAGAGTTATCGTTGTCGCGGTGCAAAGAACCAATGATCCAATCATACTATTAAAGCGACCCAACCTGTCAGCAACGTATCCAGGCGCCCATCGCCCAATGCACGACCCTGCATTCAGTATGGCGATAAGCTGGTATGAAAATGCTGGCGTCATAGCACCTGTTGACGTGGCGAAGGAACTTAGATATGTTATTGGAACAAACAAAGCCCATTCCAAGAAGTATATTCCCAACGTGAGCAACAGGTATGATGGATCTCGAAGAATGCCTAGGTCAGGCATGACCCTCTGTCCGGGCTTTGGAGGTAGTCGAGAACGGATCAGGATTACCGCAACAACGCAGCAGAAGGTAACAACAAACCCAATAATCCTAGTAGCCCAGGCGAACCCTACTATTGGGAATAGGCGCTGTAAGGCTAGCGGAAAGATAATGCCGCCAACAGAGCCCCCTACAGCTGCGATGCCTGTTGCGTTACCTCGCTTTTGTAAAAAGAAATGGCCTACTGCTGAGAGTGCGGGAGTGAATATCAAAGACGTGCCTATGCCTCCAAGCACTCCAAAGCACAGCATGAAATGCCAGTACTTAGTACACAGTCCAAGGAGCAGCATGTTAGCGCACATGCAAATGCTGCCAGCGAGGACAAGTATGCGAGGTCCTTGAGCGTCAAATATAGGTCCGATTTGGACTCCTCCAAAGAAACCAAGGAAGATGTAGACACTGAAGATCCATCCGATGGTTCCCTCAGTGTATTCTTTCAACTGATGCTCACCCAGGTATTGATGAAAGATGCCAACTGTGTTCCTGCGCAGTGGTCAGTGCATTCTTTTCAATCCATCGTTCAGAACAACTCACATCATCCCTAGGGTCACAGCAGTCCCAAAGAAAGATCCAAGTACCACCAACCATGCCTCACGTCCCCCTTCAGGAAAAGAGTCTTCAATGACACCTGATGTCACAACAGATGGAGCTACGCCGCCGTACACGTTTTCTCGATCTGCCTTCGTTCGATTCTCGCCCAATACCTCGTCGCATAGATTTCGGCCAGATTGATGCTCTGAGATTTTTGACTCCGTTATGCTAGAAAGTGGAATGGCGGTCTCCAATGATGGTGGTATTGAATTTGCCATTCTTAGCTAATGTCGCATGAGATTTTCGTTCACAAGTTTTGACTTTTTCTTTGTGGGCTCACAGCTCGTGTGGCCAGTACAGTTTTGAAGCTAAGGCACTAAAGTAACGCAGAAAAAAAAATCAGCAAAGTTGATGCCAGTATAAAGTCTTTTGAGCGGGAAGAAGGCTTTTGCGAAAGACGGCAGCTTTATTAGTAATGGTATTGATAGGGATAGCTATTTTCTGGATTCACACCGACTTGGTCATTGGCGTGGGGTTGCGGCGTGGTTAGCAGAGTGTGCTAGGATCTTGTGCAGAAAAACAGGCAACTGTTCTGTGCGCCCCCAACCTCTCTGATCTCTCCTTTGGGGAAGCTGGTCTTGGCATGCACGGGTAGAAGCGGGGTTCGTTTCGACCCTTATGTCGATCTTGTGCACCAGAGGCAGGTAGGACTGCATCGTTTCCTAGCTTTACGGTAAGCTTATAAGGTCAGACCACACTTGCACTGCCAAATCGTGATATTATGTGGGATGCTATCTAGTGTTGCATTCGGCATGTGGTCCTTGCTTATTTCGATATCCCAAAGGCATGACCTCCCCTCTTTCTCTTTGTGTTTCCGGTTTCGGGCCACACAGTGACGGGTTCCACCCTTTGTTGAACTTGTCACGATCACCGATCTTGGAGATGATGCATATCTAGACCACATGTAGTCACATGAGTTGCACATGGATCTTCGGCTTTCCTTACTGGTTTCTTGCATAACGCATTGGATATGTAACATGCTCGAAGATTACACCTCGTTAGAATTTTACTTATTAAATTACATATAAAATCCTCTTTACTGTTGTTCTCTTAGCTAAAGTTTCTTCTAGAATTACTTCTTTTACTCTCTTTTGCAAGAAACTACAACGTATTTACTAGTATAATGTATCTATATCTCTAGATCGCCTTTTAATATTTTAATCTCTTAATAGATATAGCTATTCTAAGGCACTAGCGTGTATAATAAAGTTTTAATCTAAATAACTCTTATACAAACTAGCTGTTATAATTATATATAGAGAAAGTAGCATAGTAATAAGTATTGTCTAACTAAATCTCTAACTTCTCTCTAAAGAAATAACAAGTAGAGAAAGATAGAACACCTATAGTTGTTATATAACTACTTATTAACAAGCATAACACATATAACTACTTATTAATAAGCATAGTATAATATACTTATCTATAAGCGCTCTAATATATTTTATTAGACCTACTCTAGTTACTTATTAATAAGCATTGTATCTTCTTAGTGTATAGATTATAGAAATATAACTCCTATAGTTTATGTTTAACTTTATTAATTAACTTTATTATTAGAATATCTTAACTCTACTTATAAAATAGATAGTCTACTCTATACTCTTTCTTATAACTCTAGTTGCTATAGTTTTTAACTAGACAACTACCTCTTTAAGAACCTCTATACGTACTTATCTCTAAAATCTAATTAAATAATTACTTATAGACTTTGTCTAAAGCATAAAACTTAATATTTTAAACATCTCTAAGATAAGTACTTTAGAATCTTATGCTACCTCTAGTAGTACTTACTCTAGTAATATAGACATAGATGTCTCTATTATAAACAGTACTATAAATATAGCTAAACTAGACACCTATAATAAAGAATGCAATAAGCTTAATAACTAGCTTCTCTAGTTTAACTTATTTTTTAAATTCTAAGAAAGTAAGATTTCTAATAATAAATATATTATACTAGCTACTAGCTATATACGTAGAAATACTTTTAAATAGATTAAACTCTTTCTCTAAAAGACTATATTAGACAAATGTTTAGATAATATCTCTATATAGTTTAATAACTTTAATAACTTTAAATAAATAATTAAGCTAATTTTTAGAGTTTTAAATAAACTAGCTATTATACGTTGCAATATCTAATATATTAAGTAATTCTTATTTATAGCTAACTATACTACTAAGTTCTAGTAACTTGCTGCTAATATAGAATAGAATAACACTATGTTAATAACTATATATAAATAAGAATTAAAGTCTAAGGTTAAGAAAGAGCTAATACGCACTAGAGCTAGCACTAAGATCTTAGATAAACTTATTAATAAGTCTATATCTATTAACACTAAGCTCTATAAACTATAACTAGAACTAAGAGAAGATCTATAGGTATAGATTATAGTTATTAGAAATAACTATCTACCTCTATACAATCTATAGTAGAACAACCTAAACTAAGAATAATAAGAAAGATACTACTAGCCTAATACTAGCTAATGTATCTATAATAATATATAGAGTAGTTACTTTAGACTAGAGACTATAGACCTCTTAAATCTTAATAAAGAACTACTAGAATGCTAGAATAAAAAAAAAAGTAGAGAAGAATACTACTTCTATAAAAATAGTAGTAAGAACTACTATAATTATAGAAAACTAAGTTACTTTATAAGAGACTATAAGATAAAGAATAAAGTTCTTTAATAGCTTAATATTCTTATCTATAAAGATAATACTATAGATACTAGTAACTAGAAAGTAGTTACTAATAATATAGAATAACTTATAGAAGACCTAGAGTCTAGTTCTAAGAATAATAATAAATATATTAAACCTCTAATTTATGTAGCAACCTCTTACTAAGATACTATAGAAGGTAAAGAAGTACTATTTACTAATAGTAACTACTAATATTATATAGTAGAATACTATATAGAAGAAAGAAACCTTAAGGTTAGTAAAAAACACAAAAGTCTATTCTAATAATAGAGAATAAGCTACTTTAGTCTTAAAGATAAGAAACTTCTAGTTATTAAATATAAGCTAGAAGTTGTTACTAAAGAATAAGCTATACTTAATAACATTAGTAAACTCTATATAGAGACTAAAAACTACTAATATAAAATAGACAACTTTCTAGATAGTCTATAACTATTAATAGTTAAAGAAACTAGTACCTAATAACAGTAATAAGACTATTATAGAGAATAATATATATATTAATAAAATAAGGTAGTCTATATATAGTAGTATAAAGAACTTGTCTACTATAAAGAAGACTCTAAGTATAGAGAATACAATCTAATAATTAATAGGCTTATAAAACAACTTAATTAAGATATTACTAAATACTATAGCAATCTAAAGAATCTTAAAGAAGCTAAAAACCAACTATAGTATAAGAAAGAAATATAGTGTAGCAATAAATATATATAATAGTAACTCTAGATACTACTACTAAGCCTATAACTCTAGTATAGACTATATCTATAGATTTCTAAATATAGAACCTTTATATAAATAGCCTATAGTAATAACTTATATATAGTTTACTATAATATAAAAATTAATAATAGATAGTTTTCTCTAGGCTATGCTACTTGCTATGTATAATAGTACAGCTATACTAATAATCTATATAAACAGCATCTTATTAATAGATATAGCTAAGCGTACTTTTCTAGAATAGAAGATTCTTAAGTAATTATTTAGATATAGCTAGTAGTTAATAGGTAGTACTACAATACGCACTAGCAAAACTACCTAAATCTAGACTATAAGAAATACTAGAGATATAAGAAGTTTAATAGATTTAAAACAGAGTCTTTTTTAGAATAGCACTAGAAAGTACTAGAGATTAATCTATTAATTATATTAGAACTAATTATCTTATTAAGCTTACTACTATACTAAATAGAGTAGAGCTATTAGTATTATTAGACTTAGAAGTCTAGAGAAACTATATATTCTATATAGTAATAAAAGAAGCTAGACTTTAACTATAGTATAAAGAAGAACTATACCTATTATTAGTAGCTAATAGAGAGCTAATACTAGAGAAAGAAAGAATTATGCTTAAAGTTTAAAATATCTCTCTAAGAATATAAGACTATAAAGAGAAGTTAGATCTAGATATTCTTAGAATAGCTGCCTATAATATTATATTAGAACTACTATAGTTATAAAAGTATAATCTATATATTAATTAGAAAAAGTAATAAATCGTGTTTAATAGATATAAGTACTATATAGCTATATTAATACCTACGCAATATATGCTATAGTTAGTATATAAGAAGAAGATTAATAGTATATCTTTAATATATAAAACGCGCTAAAATAGAGTAGTTAGCTAGCTACTAACTATCTAGATAGTAGAAGATAGAAAAGGCGTAGCTAAGAAGAAAAATAGTGCATCTTCTAATATTCTAGATAAATATAAAAGTTATATAGAACTCTTCTAGTATAAGAAGACTATAAAGGTATTACTATAGTATAAACTATAGAACTATAATATTAAGCTCTAGAAAGAGAAGAAACTACTCTTTAGATCTATATATAGACTTTAAGAAAAGAAACTTAAGATACTATATAAGTATATTAAGAAAAACTTTAAAAAAGAATTTATTAGAGAATTAGAATTTCTAGTAGAATTTTCTGTTATTTTCTAGCTAAGAAAGATAGCTTGCTATATCTATATATTAACTACTAAAAGCTTAATAATATTATAATTAAGAATTAATATCTACTACTAAATATTAAAGAGTTATAAAATAGACTTAGTAGAGTATAGTACTTTACTATACTTAAGCTATATAGAGTATACAATCTTATATATATAAAAAAAGATAAGAAATAGAAAATAGTATTTATTAAAAGCGTATCTAGATAGAATAATAGTAGTATATCTTTATAATATTTTAGTATATAGTAAGATACTAGAAGAATAACGTACTCTATAAACAAAAGAATTAATAGATAAAAGAATTACTTTTACTAAGCCTTTACTAAACTTTATCTTATTATAATCTAAAATAATCTAAGTTAATGCTGTAAACTATAGTATAGTCTATAATATAATTTAGAATCTACTTATATCTCTTTCTTATATGTTTGTATGTTATGCCTAGTTTTACTATACTATCTATAGCGTTTTTAGAAAAGCTTATCTACTTTAGCGCGTATATTCTTCTTTATTTTTTTACTATTACTACGCGCTCTAAACTCTTTTAGAGCTATTAATTGCTAGCTCTCTTTAACTACTAGAGTATCTTCTTTCTTAATCTACTTTCTTTTGTGTAATTTTTATTATATAGCTATCTTATTAGTAGCTTAAAGCTTAGTAATCTTTTATTATACTAATACTAGCTTATACGTAATTATAGCTACCCTCTTTAAGATCTTCTTAAACGCTTTAACTATAGAGATAGGTAAGCTATCTATATACCTCTAAATTCTTGTCTTTACAAGCGTTAATTATAACTTAAGTTTTAGAGTATTGCTTAGAGTTTATAACTACTAGAGCTTGTTATTAATAGGTAGTAGTAGTAATAGCGTGCATAGCTTTATATTAAGACTATTTATAACCTATTATAGATTAGATAGAACTAGTCTAGCGCCTTAAAACTCTCTCTAAATATTACTAAAAGTAGTTACAGTATTGTAAACGTGTATAAAGTATAGTAGAAACTCTATCTTTGTAATATAGTTAATCTAGTTATATATAAGTATTTTAGCTTAGTGCCTATATAACTTCTTTAAAGTAGTAAAACAAGCTATATTAAAACACCATATAACATGTAATAAGTAGAGAGGTAAATAGAAAGTAATTATCTTATTACTCTTATAGTACTACTAGAATTTAAGAGAGTTATAGCTCTTATAACTATTAATAATAAGTAAATACTAGATACTAATAGTACGCTTCTTTATATGTCTATTAAAGTAGTTTATCTAGTCTAGACTAAGCTTGTAAGTAGTCTAGCTGTTATTAGAGACTCTAATAATCTAGTCTTAAAGTAGATCTATAAAGAAAGTAGAGAGAAAGAATTCAAAAATAGCTACTTTCTTCTCTAATCTAGAAGATCTAGACTAACTAGACTAGATAATTTTAAATATAGAAAGCATATAGCTAAAAGAGGTAGATAAAGATAAAGATAAGATAATATAATAGTGTAGATGTTATATTAAATGCTAGATATAGAACTAATAGAGAGAGAAAGAAAGTAGTATTTATACTAGAATCTTTCTTCTCTCTATTACTAAGTAGAACAATCTAGAATAGCTATTACTAATAGCTGCTTATAAATTAACTTGGATTTATAAGTAGATTACGTAGAAGATTACGTATTTCTAGTATCTAGCTTACCTAGGTAGACACGTAAGCTACTACTATTAATAGAAGAGAATAGCTATAAATAGCTAAATAGCTAACTTTAGATCTAGACTAGCTATAGCTATAGCTATAATAAGTATAGCTATCTAACGCTCTAAGGCTAGGTATTCTTCAGCACGTAATTTCTCTATTAGGTAGGCGATATAGAAAAGTACCTATAAATAGGCTAAATATAGGTATAAATAAGCTATATAGCTTAAGTTACCTTTCTAGGTAATAGCTATACCTATATAGAAAATCTAATAAAGATTATAAGAATAAAGTCTTTAAACTTTACAAGATTCTCTTTGTTATACTAGATAAAGAGATAGTAGTAGACCTTAAAGATAAAAAAGGTAGAAATAGCCTATTCTTTAGCATTAATATCTACTATAGCTATAGTCTACTTCTAGTTGTCTAGCTAGACTACTTTTAGCTAACTTTGTTATTTTAAAGCTATAACAAGTACTTCTTAGAAGATCTAGCCTATTATAAAGTCTATCTTATTAAAGTTATATATATCTTTATTCTAGATACTATACTTAGCTTTAGTGTTAGCTACTAGACTAAACTAGCTCTATAGAACCTTAAGATTCTTATAGAAGACTCTTTTATAGTTATACTTATAATTAAACTTAACTATAAGCTCTAGATACTTCTTAACAAACGTACTAGGCTAGTTTATACTAATAGAATCTAAATTATGCTTAGTGTGTAAAGAATTAGCTTTAGTAGCTATATCTAAGAGCTAAGAGAAAAACCTTTACGTGTTTAGCTAAAAAATATATATTTAATAATTAGTCTTCTTTTATTACTATCTAGCTTCTATAAGTTAGCTATGGAATTAGTATATAAAGATTATTCTATACGTTACTTAATTAGTGTAGCTTAAGAAACTCTATAGATAGCTATAGTATATTACTAAAAAAGTGTTACGTTTTGTTTAAGAGTCTAGAGCATAAGCTATATCTAAGCTTCTTTTAACATGTCTAAATAGTGTTGTTAAGAAGACATTAGTATATAAAGATTAGTTTAGTAAAGGCTTAGTAAAAGTAATTCTTTTACTTATTAATTCTTTTATCTATAGAGTACGTTATATAATCTATATTAAGAAAGTGTTAGACTATCTAGAAAAAGTAGACCTCTACTTAAAGCTAGAAAAGTATTAATAGTATAAGAAAGAAGTAGAATTTCTTAGCTATATTGTAGAAAGATATAGAGTAAAGATAAGCCTAAAGAAGATTTAGATTATAAAGAATTAGCTAATACTAAAAATAGTTAAAGAAATCTAGAAATTTCTTAGCTTTATTAAATTTAACTAATACTTTATTAAGAACTACTCTATAAAAGCGCTACTACTTACTAAGCTAATATAGAAGAATATTCTATTTAAATAGAAATAAGTATAAAAAGACTTCTTCTAGTTACTTAAGTAAGTATGCGTAGAACTATCTATAATAATTATATTTAAGAGTAGAAAGCTACTTTAGATTTAAACAGAATACTTTAGACTTAGTATAAGAAGCTTATATTAAAATCTCTTTTAGAAGAGGCAGTACGTTATTAAGTACTTAAAGATAGAGAGTATATTTATAGATTATAGATAAACAAATTACTACTAAATAATTAGAACAATTTAGCTATATTATATAGATATACTATCTCTACTCTATTTATAGAGCCTTTAGCCTTAGTGCAGAGCACTTAGAGACTAAATACCTAATAATATTTCTCTTCTAGAATTACTTATTCTAAGCAACTAGTATTGTATTTACTTAAGTCTAGGCTAGTAATAATAGGCTACTATAGGCTATAAGAAGTTCTAAGCACTAGAGAGAAGTTATCTAGTAATAAAGAAGATTTTCTTAAACCTACTAGTAGTTATACTTATCTCTATCTTTATCTTTACTTTTATTTCTATCTTTACTTTAAATTTTTATAGATATCTAGAAAACAAGTAGATTTACGGGCTACTAGCTCTCTATCTAGATATATATAATATTACTCTCTATTTTAAGTTATTACTTCTATACTTTACTTTACTTTTTAGTAAGTTAGTGCTTTTTTCTAGTAAGAATAGATTTTTCTTTACTAAACTAGAATAACTTCTTATAGGTTGTTATAATCTGTTATAACTCTATAGACAGCTAACTAGATTCTCTAGGCTTTAATAACTTTATAAGTATAATCTTTAATACTACGTCTACTACACTACCTCTACACTATAGATCTAAACGTAGTTAGTAATAATATAGCCTATAATAGTATGTATTTAATCTAGATATGTATTTAGTATATCTATAGCTTTACTATTAGCTAGTATAAGTACTATAGCTAGGTTAGTTGCGTTTATATCTAAGTTATACCTACTAATACTACTATATACGCTGCCTAGATTATAAAAATAAAATTAGATAAGTCTAACTAGATTATGCGCTGCTTCTAGTACTTCTCTACTAATATAGAGTATATTATAGTATATATCTCTCTTATATATACTTATAACTTATTATAGATTATACTAACTCTTAATAGCTCTATCTTAAGAATAATAAGAAGCAACCTGTTAAGTTTTACACTTTAGACAAAGTCTGTAAGTAATTGTTTAATTAGGTCTTAGGGATAAGTACGTGTAGGGGTTCTTAAGGAGTAGTTATCTAGTTAAAGACTATAGCAACTAGGTGTTACAATCTATAGAACACGGGAAGGATTTGTCTAATTATAGTAGCTACAGCACAGTAATTATAACAACAGAACAATAAGTAAGTAATAATTATAAGTAAGTAATAATTACAGTGTTAGCACTTAGTTAAGGGCTAAGGGGACACGTAACCTAATTAGAGCTTAGCGTAATTAGTAGGATTAGTAATTAGTATAATTAGTGCTTAGTATAATTAGAGGATGCACAACACTAATTAGTCTGCATTACTACTATAATTATTAAAGTATATAGTTTGTAGGAATATAACCCTTATAGTTTGTGTTTAACTTTGTTAATTAACTTTATTATTAGAATATCTTAACTCTGCTTGTAAAATAGATAGTCTACTCTATACTCTTCCTTATAACCCTAGTGTTAAGTTTTACACTTTAGACAAAGTCTATAAGTAATTGTTTAATTAGGTCTTAGGAATAAGTACGTGTAGGGGTTCTTAAGGGGTAGTTGTCTAGTTAAAGACTGTAGCAACTAGAGTTGTAAGAAAACAAGTAGGTAGAAGTAGGTTAGGGTTAGAAAAAAAGTTAGTAAGTTATAGAGGCAATAAGATAGAGTGGAGGTAAACAAGCTTAACGCTGCCCTCTACTAAGGTTTCTGTGTTGTAGTAGTAGCGCTATTATAGTTTAAAGTTAGGGTACCTGTAGTTGTAGTACTTAATTAGGTAAGGTTATAAAATTCTGCGCTAGGCTAGGAATAGGTTTTTTACTTTTGGGTTTAGGGTTTAGGGTTAGGGTTAGGGTTAGGGTTAGGGTTAGGGTTAGGGTTAGGGTTAGGG
>SAUA01000137.1:0-84904 GCA_004335185.1 Phoma sp. RAV-16-625
TTAAGAACTACTACTAAGAATATAAGATTCTAACTCTTTATATACCTTCTTACTTATTATATATATACTAGCTACTTAATATAGTGTGTTTCTTACTATTAAAACTAAAGCACTTCTAATATATGTATATTTTAATATTCTAATATATCTTCTACATTAATAAAGAAGGCTTTCTTTTAGCCTTTTAAAACGCGTTTTTTAATGTGTTTAATATAAGAACTATAGAAAGGCCTTTTAGATATTAGAGCTACTCTCTATTAATATATAGGTAGTTTTTAATTAGCTTAAAGTGTAATTTTATACCTCTCTACTAGTATCTCTACTAAAAACACTATAGTAATCTAGAAATCTAAGTAATACGTATAAATTTACATTCTAATAAAGCTTATAAGTTAGCACTTTGTATAGTTACTAATATCTACTTAAAAGAGATTTTTAAAGCTTGTTAAAGAAGTTAAAGAGATACTATATAAAAATATACTTATTAAGGCTTATATACAGAAGCTTAAAAAGTAATTAGCAGAGAAAACTAAGTATAAAACTTAGAAAAGAAAGTAGATCTAGTATAGAGATATAATAGAGTATAGTAAAGTAGTATTATTAGTAGCTAGAAGTGCAGCTATAGCTTAAATAGTGTTAGAGAAAGTATATAGTAATAGTAGTAAAAAAAAAGTCTATCTAGATTAATAGTACTAAAGTAGCTATAGAAAGACTAGGTGTAATACTTATATACTAGATGGATATAGAAGATAATTTTATTTTCTTTATAAGTATATTATATGTAGATTCTATAGAAAGTAGTAAGTAATTACTTATTCTATATAGAGAGTTTATAATACTAAAAAAAAGTAGCTATCTTAGTAGTATAGCTATTTTACTAGTGCTTTACGTTTTACTATAACTACTAAAATAGTTAATAGTATTAAACTATAGTACTTAAAGTTGGTATAAAACTAGTATATAGAGAATAGTAATGTTTACTTTATATAAAAATAGTATTGAATAATATAAAAGTATAATAGTATAACTATATTAGTTATAATATATAATCTACGTCTAGAGTTTATAAAGCTTAGATTAAGTAAGTTAATATATTAGAACGATAGATATAGAACTTTTTATAATCTTTTAAAAAGATATAAACTTAATATACTTCTTCTTACTACTAAATTTTTAGTTTTCTATTCTACTATCTTTAATCTTCTCTATCTATGTTACTAATAAAGATATATAAATCTTAATTTATGTTATTATCTTCTTACTAATAGATCTAGTAGAAATATCTTCTAAGTCTAGCTAGATGTCTAAGACTTTACTTACTTTACAGATCTCTAAATTTATATTTATAATTAGCTTAAGCTAGATATACTAGAATAGAAGATAAAGATTATTCTCTATATATAAGTTAGAGATAATATAGCATTATATTAAGTAGAGTATAGTCTAGTCTATTTACTTAGCTACTTTAATCTAGTAAAGTGCCTAGTATAGATACTTCTTAAACTACTATTACTACTAAAACTTAGAAGTAGTAGTAATAGATAGTAATAGAGTGTCTATAGTTTTAAAGTTAACTTTATCTTTACTATATTAGATATTACTCTTCTTATTTAGTTTTATAGTATCTTAAATCTAAATTTAGTTAATCTTTTAAGTATAGATCTTACTAAATAAAGCTTTTATCTAGTAGTACTAAATTAAGAATATTTAGCTTCTACTTTTAGTAGTTATATGGATTTTAGATAGAGAAAGTATATTTTAAAATTTATTTAAAAGACTATCTCTCTATAATAGTAAGTAGTAGATATATAAGAAAGTAAATAGACTAGTCTCTATAGATTTCTACATAAAAAGTAGGTTTATATATACTAGCTCTAAAAAAAAAATAGTTCTAGAGATTTAGAAGTTAGTATTACTAATAAATTTAGTCTTTTTAACTATATAAGAAGTTATTAGGTTGTACATTATAGTACTACTATGTAGGTTTATTATTAACTAACTATCTAAGAATCTAGAAGATAAATAGCTTACTTTTATCTAAAATAAAGTTATAGACACTATATTCTCTATAGAATACTAACTTAGATAGTAGTATAAATTTTAAGATTTTCTACTTTTCTACTTATATAAGCTCTAGCTTTTTAGTATATTATAACTTAGTAACGTATCTTATAGGCAAGTAGATTACATAGTTTAGAATTCTAGTAATTTTACTAGAGAACTTTAATAATCTAGATCTTAATAACTCTATTATTATGTAATAAAACTCTATATAGAGTTAATATAATATTTTACTATATAAGAACGCTTAATCTTTAAGATCACTAAGCTCTAGCTAGAGTAGAAAAGAAGTTATAGCAAAGTATACTAAAATAATTTCGATAATTTAGATTTTCTCATATAGCGTTTTAGTCTTCTTAGCTAGAGCTTAGTAATTCTAGAATCTTATAATCTATAAAAGTATAGCGCTATTGTAAAAGAATTTCAAAATTTGTTAACTACTATAGATAAAGATATTTAAGATTAAAAACTAGATATTAACTAGTAAAACTACTAGAATTTTAAATATATACTTAAGATATTCTATACTATCTTATAGTTACTTATAAAGTTCTATAGAGAGTCTTATAAAGAAGTATAGAATATATTTAGAAATTATAAAATATTATATAACTTTATCTTATAGTCTTAGCTTAGACTTATATATAGACTTTATAGAATATTATACAACTTTAGACTAAGCGTTGCGCTAATTCTATTTATATTATTAGTAATAAAGTTCTGCTCTAAAGTTCTTTCTTAGAATTGTAATAGCAAGATAGATATTGTTTAGATAGATATAACCTTAATTAGAGATATAGTAATCTAATAGTACTAAGGTCTGTTTAAAAGTTACTTATATACACTGTGCAACGCTTTTTTAGCTAGAGCTTGTTTTATTACTCTAAGCATAATTAGTAGCGCTTTAGTAGAGTAGAGTAGCATAAAGAAGAATAGTGTAAAAAATACTAATTAGCGTGCAGAAAAGCCTTTTAAGACTGTCTAAGAAGTTAATAAGCACCTATGAATATAACAATCTGCCGCCTTCGAGCAGGAATTATACATTAGTGTGGGATCAAAATCGAAGGCGAAAAGTTATTTGGCAGTAGTAAACAAAAAGCAAAGGCTGCGATGTTTGGATAACTTCTATGCGTCCTGTCCGGTAGGGAGAGCATTAGCAGGAGGCAGCCACGGTATGCCTGCTGTAACGTAGGAAGGGGTCTAGCTGTACAAGCGAACAATGCCTGCGCTAACCGGCTATCTGCATCGCTAAGAATGGTTATAGACATGGTATTTACATCGCATAAGTTCCAAGCCAATACGTTTATGCATCACTCCAGGGACACTGCCGCCTCTTTCGAAGAATCAAGCTCCAGGTTTCAATTGCATACCAGAGAGTTGCTGAGACATATGATATCCTGATGTTCATGTGAAGATAGTAGCCGCAAAGTTAGATCCAGCAACTCCAGTTGTAGAAATCACCGCTTGGGTCATCGCTACTGACTTCAGGTCGTGGTCATCTTCACACACAGGCAGAACCTTGAGGTGCGTTTGTCTTTAGTGAATGTCGACAGGTAGTAGAGTCAACAGCATCTATTTACGATCTCATTTCGCAAAATTCACGCTCGATAGATGTACATGATCGATAGGTTGATTCAACGTTATTTGGTCTTCGAGTTCGGCTCTGGACCATGGCCATAATTTTCAACTTTACATCGTAAAATTGAAGTAACCAACTACCAGATACGGTGACTGCAATGCTTAGCTCCGATGTCTCACGGAAGGTTGCATGTCCAAGGGGTCTTTTGTAGATGTGAGCTGTCGAAATGACGGTCACTACTAATTGTACTTAGAGCTAGCGGCAGCGCATCGCTTAGGTAAGCATGGTCATATCTGTCGGAACAGGTGCCACTGTACCGTGTGCGTTCGCTATCGGAGACGATGACCTGCCCAGCCTCCTTCTAATATCGCTAATCATCATCCCTGCCTCCTCTATATCATTCTGATCAGAGAGCGCTACCTGTCTCGCTGCCCAAGCCTGCAAGGCCGCGGATGCGAACATCTTGAAAGGTATGTTTGCGCTTGACTCCATGTCCATGAAGTGTACGGTGTAGTTTGCGCTCATGACCCCCCATGCTTTGTTGGCGAGCGGATGCGCGGGTCGAGACTGCAGATCTTTCATAATGCGCATGTATGCTTGGAACGGAAAGTGCAGCTGGATAATCGAGCGATACTTTTTGGTGAGTGGTGATGCGGCGAGCGCTGTGTCGCACTCAATCACACGTAGCGCGTAAGACAAGATGTTGTCATACTGTTCTGTTGGCTGATTGTCTGATGATTGCGAGTGCTGCGAGCAGTGGAGGAAGAAACGATACCTCGCAACGTAGTTGCGAGACCACCAAATCGTTATGTGGTGGAGAGGGTTCTCCGGGTTACAATGTCTGAGGAATCGATCCTCGATGATGCGCTCGAAGTCACGCAAGTTACTTTCATTTGAATCGAACGGATGTTGTTTTACCTTAGCAATGTGCCTCAGCATTGGATTGATGAAGTTGAGATGCCACGCATTGTGCCTAACGAAATTCCCAATTGTGCCCTGTACAACAACGAAGAGTGCTTCAGTTGATGCGTCTTGTTCTGCAGGGCTTGCAATCATCTTTGGTCTCAGATCGAAGTCGTTGAGGTTGGCAGGTATTTTGCAGTCCCATGTTGGAAGTAGTTGCGTTGTTTTGTAGTCAGTAATCTCAGATAAGCGGCTGTCGTATACGACCATTGCCCACCACAGGCGACGACGCATCTCAGCTTCGAACACGCCATGTACTGCGTTGGCAGCTTCGTTGCAGATATTCATTCGATATGCAATCCGAAAGGCGATAGCAAACATTGGTGACAATATATGTGGATGAACACCTGGTCTGATAGAGATCTGAGGAGTGTCAGAAGCGTCGATCAGTCAATAGACTCCGATCACTGACCAGATACAAGAAGTACGCCGTCAAACAGTTCCGCTCTCGGGAGCGCAAGAACGTACAATTGATCAGAGCCTGACGGCAGGCGTCCTGGTATTTGCTGAGGAGTCTTGCCTTTGGCTCTCCAAGCAAAGCGCAGCACTCATCTTCAGACATCGTAATAAGTGCAGCGCAATATATGCTAAACATGAGTGCTTCGAGCTCATGGCTGATGCCTTTGAGATCTGCTGCAGCATCTAGAAGGCTTGCTTGTAGGGTTGGCGCATGCGTTACCTTGATCAGTGGATTGACGTTGTCCGAATACACTTGCCAAAGCTTGGAGCGCCGCGCTTGGCTTGGATGCAGACTTGAAAGAGGCATATCGATCATTGTATAGCCGAAGAGATAGTTGTGATCGCTCTCGTAAACTCGTTTCCATGCCTTGGCAATGACAGACTCTGAGGCAACATTGAGACTGGGATAGCCGGAGTTGTTGTCGAAGTCCGTTCTCTCGCTTGTATGTTGTGAGTCCGGTACGGTTTGGTGCATCGTGTCCCGAGAGTTCTTGAGCGTGTCCACCATCTGCTGCTCTCTCTGAACATCATCGGTGAGACCGTCTAGATATCTTTGACTTCCCGATGATTCGGGTACAGCTCCACCGTCAGCAATCCAGTCTTCTGTATCCACATCGCCGGGAGTGTCCGTCGAAATGTTGTTCTTCCTCAGTAATGCTTCGTACTGCTGTAGCTTTTCCGTCAAGTCTTGCTTGCTCGGTTTTTTACGCCGCCTCGGCTTTTGCTGAGCAGGCACACACCGCAACTCCGCTTTGGTACAGTGGTTACAGGGTACCTTGCGATTGCACTTGATTTTGCGCTGCTGGCAGAGTACGCAGGCCAGGATTCGTCGAGGCTTGGGCGGGCGGTAGGCGGAATCAGGTGAGGCTACCTGCGGTGGCTGCATGATGCGACTTGATGTAGGGCGCTCTTGACACGCAAGATCATGCGGTCCGACCTGTATGTCCTGGTCTTCGGTGCCGCCTGTACTGTGTAAAGGTCTGGCGCGGAAGGCTGGCGCTGACGTGCCGCAAAACGATACGCTCAAGTAATGCGCGGTAAGAATAAGAAACAGTTCCTCAAGCCCATATTTTGGGTGAACACCGGCGTCTGAACTCAGACTCACGATGACGAACAAGATATGAACGGCAGGTTTACTGGACGGCCCCTTTCGCAAACGGCACACCTGGCTGGGTCCCTCGCTCACAACCTCAGCCCGCATTCTCCGGGAGTCCGACACCCCGCTAGCGGGACTCGGACTCAACAAGGTTGAGTCGGCGTTGCGCATCTCGCGATGCGAGGAATCCGGATGCCGAGTTGTGCGCACAAGCCTACAAGTCAACACAACCAGATACATGCAAGGGCCACTGCTGTCCTCGACTTCGCTACCTACTATTGGCTGCGTCTCATCGCTGTCACCAGCCGATCTGGTCCCGAGGTCTTTTGATAACTAAGACTTCAGGCGAATCGTTTATTGACAGTGGTTACAGAAGGGAAAAGGCACATTTGCGAGTCAGTGCAATTCATGTCTGAACGCTTCCCCGGCCCTGAAAGTTGAAACGTAAGGCGACCGAGCTTGAAGTCGAAGGTCTTACACTGCTCAAGGGTGCAGCGTGGCGCATCTACCGAAAGAAGAGCAAAATTAGCAGAGAGGGTTAAGTGGATATAAGACCTCCAGTTTTGCTCAAAGGTGAGCAATATACAAATGCAGCTATCCTTGGATGTGGCGCCTTTGGTGGGCAAGGTACGACAGGCCAGGCCTGCAGTACATGTTCAACTGCTCTATTTCTGAAAGCGCCCTTGATCTCCTCCAAGACATCTGGATTATTTATCTGTCTGTCTATTCTGTATTCTCTTGATGAATTGTTGTCACTTTCACAATACACGTGAAATATAGTCACCTTCTCAGGCGGCTACAGTGTGGGAAATCCCGTCCAACGCGCCTTCGGCCCAGTGGACTCTTGTTAGGCACCAGCCCCAAAACGTCTCCGAAGACTGATTTGTCCCATCATTTAAGGTCATCTTTGGCTCACGGGCACTTTCATAGGATTGTGATCTATGCCACTAGCGCTTTGTCGCCAACTTCCCCACTTTCTGTGCATAGACAGCAGAACAAATAGCCACACAACATGTTATGTTTGTTTAAGTCCAGGGTTTTAATATTCTCCGATTCCATGCAAGATCGATCCTAATTATAGAACTATCTCTCTGCTCTTCAGTTCTGGCTCGACGCAGCTTACAAGGTCCTCCGTTTGACTGTACAAACGAACATCTGCTTGGCAAAGATGTTCGTTTGGACCTTCCATTCTGAATCTGCTGGAAAGATCTCAAAATCATATCTAGACACAAGTCTAGGAACAAGCTTTCCTATCTCGAGCATGCTGATATGTCTACCGATACACACTCTAGAACCGAACCCAAACTTCGCACGAGTCAGCTTAAGATGTGGTAGTATGTGGAGATCTCTCACCGCTGAAAAATAGGCCTCCATTGCTTTGACGGCTTCTGGTGGACCCATCCAGCGTTCCGGAACGAACACGTCCGGATTCGTAAACACATTCGTGTTATGATGTGCAACCCAAGGGTTTACTCCGACGTCGGTCTATGGCTGAGTGAGTGTCATTTGGTCAGGCTAGGTGGCAGAAGTGCCTACGTTCGTGGGGAGAAACTTGTCCGAGATCACTACACCCCCTGACGGTACCTTTCTCGCAAGTATAAAGGCAACTGCTGGGTGTATGCGAAGTGTCTCTTTGATCACGGCTTGCAAGTAGGGCATGTTCTGAGACTGTTGATATGTGACCTGGTCAGAGAGTGCACCTTCGGCTGCTTTTTGACGAATTTCCTCCCTGAGCTTCGCCATCTTGCTGGGATTCTTGACGAGGTAGTATATCACTGCGCTCAGAGTGATACCAGTAGTATCAGAGCCCGCAAATATGTTGTTTCCCAACGCATTGTAGGTATCTGCTCGAGTGTTTGAACCAGTCTCTTCAAGTTTCAGGAGCTTTGTCAGGAAATCGTTCTTATCGTTTGGGGTCACGCCTTTGAGTCGCTGCTCAGTATGGAACGACATGAAGTCAATCAATGCCTCGCGGGAAGACTGCAAGCCCAAAGGCTTCGATAACTGAAGAGCTCTTTGGATCCACCAATGGAGCCGTGGAAAGATGCCTACGAGGTTGCCATAATGTATGGCGGCATCGATTTCCGTGATAATCGCGTCATCTTGCGTCTCATCAAGCAGTCCAAACGAGCTGCCTGTCTGCGAAGAATGAGTTGAAATGCAGCAAATAGAGCTCAGATTTTACGTACCGTTATGGCACCAATTACGTCGAATGCGTAAAACTGCATCAATCGGCCAACTTCAAACTTTTGTCCGACAGAGGCAAATCTTTGTAGTTTCTCTTCCAACTGATCGGAACATAGATCAACAAAGCCCTCATAGCCAAGGATGTTTCCTGCTGAATAGAGTTGACCAATCCTTTTCCTCATGCCCGAGTACTGTTTCGCATCCTTCTCAGCAAAAATATTTTGTCTTCCTACGTCGGAAAATGCGTCGTAGAACTCGCTTTTAGGGAAGTTCTGGCCTTGGCCGAGTCCATAGATGGTTCTGATGGCTTGCGGACTGTCGACACTACATCTGTTAGGCCCAACACGGATTATGGGCCCTTCCTTAGTTAGCAACAGTCTCACCCAGATTTCTACCGCCTTCGCGCGCGACAAAAGACCTACCAAAACGGTCATGCAGAGACCTGAGTCTCCTCTCGTAGTTGCCTGTTCGTAATGCATTAAGCTCCCACAGTCGAGTGCATCTTGCCAACCATGGACCTGGGATATGACTGAGGGGGCCGTAAAAAGCTTTGTAGATCTTGTGGATGACATGAGAGGCTTGTACCACAAGGAATAAGAGGATTAGGTAATCGTATAACATCCCGAGTTGGCCGTATTGCTTGAAAAGAAACTAGCAATGAGTTTGTTATATACAATGTCAAACCTCGCGTCGGCTTTCTGACACGCCGAAGCTATCGGGTTGTTCGGGATGCGGTGCTTGGTTCGTACCGACTGAAGATTGTGGTACCGATAAGGTACCGATAAGGCACCTTTGAAGGCGCATTCTGAACAAGTCTGCGAGCACTATTGGGCAATGATAGCAGCGATGTATTGATACAGTATACCGGCAGAAGGGCGTCCAGGTTGAGTGACAATGTGAAACATGAGCAAGAATTGACCCGCATTAGCTGAAAAGGTTAAAGCAGGCGTTTGTATGAGCAGAGTTCGTCAGCTCTAATGACGGCATCTTGCTCAAAACACCCATTTCTCTGCGCACCTGAGCAGGCTGTCCCATTTGAACTATTGCGCACTTCTCTGCCGTCGATCGTGACTTTCATGCCACGCCTTAATCGTGGCCGCGAACAGGCAATAGGCGCGACTATTCGCAAGCGCTTGTCTGTGCAGCTTCATCCAGCGGTTGAGGTGGGGTTGGCAAGTACAAGAAAGGAACATATCGACCAGGTTTCAATTGCGATGTGTTGTGCTTTCACATCTAAGGACCCTAGTTAAGGTCAGTGACTGGAGTATTATATCGGACAATGCATTCCCAAGTGGCGGACGGTCTGATGGGAACCATGACGATACCATTGTACGCGGATTACTTCGATGCCAAGGGTTCCTCACCATGTATTCTTGTATTTGATGTCGACATAGTTGAGTGTATCTTCCTCCTATCAGGTCAAGGAATCCATGACCAGAGCGTGCTGTATGTGGCTGGTGAGGAATATAAGATCTTCCCACGTAGCCTGTGCCACCAACATGGATCCGTCGCCTCTACTAACTCGTCAAACTCGATGTGATACGTGTCAAGAGTTATGATTGCATACAAATATCGTTGATCGGAATGACACATGACTCGAAGTTCTGATCTTTGAAGCTTTCTCAATAGAGCAACAACTCACTTCTGATCAGCGAATAATGTATGAACTAGCCTCTCAATTGGCTTTGACAACGAACTCCATCTCGTCCTCGACCTCCAATTCCGCCGTTCTGTCAGACCCAAGACCATCATCAGTAACGGGTATACCCTTGCGTCGCATCTCGGTCAGGAAGCCAATTCGATCAGCGAGGTGTGTTGCCCCGTCGACATCAAAGGTATGGAGTAATTCTTCCCAGCTGACCTTCTGTACAACTTCCGCACGGCTGAACATCCTTCTTTCGTAGACTCTGACGGCTTGATCTAGTCCTCCCTTGCTTGCGACGATGCATCTCGCCAGCTCCAAAGAGTCATGAAAAGCGGTGTTGACTCCTTCCCCTGCGAATGGGGACATCAGATGTGCTGCATCGCCTACAACTGTGAGGCCTGTCTTGTGAGGCCAGTGTAGGCCTACAGGTAGCGAGTAGAGCTGGCGGCTGAGGACCCCATTACGGCAATACTGAATCAGCCGCTTTAGCTCTGGGCACCAGTCATCGTATTCCTGAAGTAGATAATCCCTGACGGCCGCTGCATCTGTAATTCCCTCGCCCCTATCTTGCAACCACGATTCTGGCTGCATCATGTACGCATAGACGCGGAGCGACCGATTTCCCTGGCGCTGAATCATAAGGACTTTGCTCTCTTCCTCGCCGTAGGCATAGTAAGAACCGTTGCCCATGAGGCGATCGAGATCTGGATCTGTTGCCTCCAAACTCGGGATCCAGAACTCAAAGCCGCTCACTCCAGCATAAAATGGCGGTATGGGGCAGAGTACATGGCGGACTTTAGACCATGCTCCGTCTGCGCCTACCACAAGATCGAAACCTCTCTCCACGCCATGATCGAAGTGAAGGGTACCATTCGAGTCGACCCGTCTGAGATGGCAGTTCCAGTGAATAGAATCGTGAGGCAGAGACTCTCTCAAGATTTCTTGCAGCGCAGACCGGTCGATCTCTGGTCTTCCTCTTGATTCTCCTCGACTCTCATAGTAGATTTTGTTGCGGCGGTCGGTGATGACAAGATCTTCCGCGTCATAGCGTGCTAGTTTCTGGAACTTATGCCAGAGCCCCGCTTCGCTCAAAGCTTTTTGACCGGTATTCTCGTGCATGTCCAAGGTTCCGCCTTGTGTCTTGCGAGAATCGGGTGATTGATCTTTTTCGAAGACTACAGCTGGGACGCCAGCACAGTGAAGCAGTCGAGCAAGCATGAGTCCGCCTGGCCCAGCTCCAATGATTGCAATCTTTTGGCAGTTGGGTGTCATCTTAGAAGTAAAGGTAGTCGGTGCAGGGTTCATAACAAGAAGAAGATGGATGGATCTGACCGGAAGACTAGGGCATACGGTCAAATATTTATAAGACAGTTGGTAAGATACCTATGGCGTTCAATTCATGCATGTTGCAGACCGCCGGATCCTCGGAGTGCCACCGTTCTGTTGGAAGAAATTCCTTGAAAGTATCTTCCGAATACGTCCGGACGGAAAGCGTGCAACTTCGATGCGGCCGCGCCGACAGGCGAGTGGGTCCTAAATCATTCCAGCGATAACCCCAGTTTGCTCTATCTGCCTTAAAACCGTCGCAAGCTGAGCCTGGTGAGAACACCATTACTAGCGTCAACGTGAGGCCCTGTACAGAAGGCAATGTTCTGAGTCCATGTCCAGTTTACTTTTCACAAGATTGTACTTTGATAAGCACAGAAACTGGTCGCTTCTCGTCTTTCCACGATCCTTCAACACAGACTAGGCTCCACTGTCAAACACAGCAAATTTTGTACGCCCGGGTAGCTCGCATCTTGTTGATCACAGACCGACAGACAGGCCGATGCAGCACCTACTTCTGACCAGAGCCAGGTACAAGGAAACCTTGTGGAGATGAATCAGAATGCTTGTAGTCTATACACCTTGCTTTCGATAGATTTTCTATACGCGCAGCACATACACAGGTATTGCGGCCTTTTCCCAGGCACGCTACGGCATATTCGGGCTCCGACCGGCAAGCGTCCTTGCCGAACACCGACCTTGGCCGTCGATAATTAGACATTAGCTGTAGACGTACCCATCCACCGTCGAGGTATATACGCCCCTTTTAACGTTCTGCGACTCGATACGCGGCTTACGTCTTTCCCCTGTCGTTCCCACCTCGTTTACAAAAAGATCTCATAATGTCCAGCATGAGACGCGTCATTATAGTCGGAGTGAGTGCTCCTCCAATCTTTTAATCGTCTTCAAGAGACCCAGCACTTTGGATTCGGGTGCGTCCGCGTTGAAGTTGATGATTATTGACTGGCTCAACAAAGGCTCGAAGCCACCTTGGCCCATCTGTATTGAAAGCTTTCCGGGAGGATCCCTCTTTTGTAACAAGTGCCCTCTGCCGCAAAGGAACAACGATCGTTGTCCCAGGTGGTGTCGAGCCTGTGTATGCAGACTATTCGTCTGTTTCAGACTTGACTGCTGCCTTTCGAGATCAAGATGTCGTCATCTGTGAGTGTAAATGCATCCGCGGCAGAAAACTCGTTGAAACTATTTCTAGCACTTGTGGGTGGTCCCGCCCTGACGGAACAGAAGACTTTTGTCGATGCTGCTATCGCAGCTGGCGTTAAGCGCTTTATTCCTTCCGAGTTCGGCAGCGACACATCCGATGCTCGTGCGCAAGCAATTGTACCTTTCTACAGTAAGAAAGCGGACATGATCACTTACCTGAAGAGCAAGGAAGATGCTATAAGCTGGACAGGAGTGATAACGGGGCCGTTTTTTGACTGGGGATTGAAGATTGGGGGCTGGGGCTTCAACGTTGAAGAAAAGGCTGTGACCTTGTTTGACGAGGGCAAGGCTACATTCTCAGCGACCACCTTGCACAAGATCGGCATGACTCTAGTCAAGGTGCTCAGGCATCCTGACATCACGAGGAATCAGTATGTTTACGTGTCTTCGTTCAACACTTCGCAGAACGAACTTCTTGCTACAGCAAAGCAGATTACTGGAGGAGAATGGGCAGTAAGAGAAATCAGTACCAGGGATCACATCATCGCAGGGCGCCAGAGATTAGCCAAAGGAGACCACTCAGGTATCCCAATGTTGATCCAGAGCGCTGTATTTCAGGCAGATCCAGAGCTTGGCAACAACATTTCGAAAGGGTTATGGAACGATGTTCTGGGTTTGGAGCCCGAAAACTTTGAGGAGGCGGTGAGGGCTGGACTTTCTGGGAGACTGCTTGTTGACCCGTAGATAACTTACTTCAGAGACGGTTCTTACGTTAGAAGTGTGGAGAAAGGGAAAGATGCATTTCAGCATTTTATTTTGCCTACAAGCAGGGACAAGTGAACTTTCCAAAAACATGTCTGAACATCAAATATTCAACCGTCGATACTTGTCGCCGTAGCTCAGTCTGCTAAAACTCACATCTCATAGATGCAAGCGTGCTCCGCGGGCAAAGCAAGCATTCACCAGTTGTTGTGTCTTTCCTGGAAGATCACGACGCCGCAGCTCGACTGCTCAGATGGGCATGAGAGTGTCAAAGTGACCAATTAACTCTCATCTAGCGCAGTAAAAAGCAGATTCAAGGTCAGACACAGAAGGTGGGCATGTTGCAGCGTGATCGATGGTACAGAGAACCAGGAACAGCTTACATCTGCTGCTTGCGTCTAGACCTGACAATATAGTCTAGCTGTGTGCAGCTGCGGCTAGAAGAATTTGTTATTAGTCGGTAGTTATGATGCGGTGACAACCTCTTTGTTTGGAACGCCAAGCAAGAGTAGCTACTTGACAGGTGTGGCTACCCAGTGTATTACTTACAACAAGGTTCTCCGATCAATCTTCCAAAAAAGATATTGAGTCTATTCCCTAGCTTTTCCCTCCTGCGGAAAGAGCTGAAACAGGCCTGAAGACATGATGGCCGGCTGGAGATTAGCATAATACAGAAGAGAGTAATCGAAGCGAACGACTGGAGCCGTGCATTGTAGGCACATGCTGCTTTTGCGCAACATGAAGCCTTCTGTGAACATCAGATGCAGTCGCACGACCGCAAACGTAAGGGGTGAGGTAATTATGACGGCGGCTTTGCTACCCCTCCGCATGGGACCTAGTCCGCTTAGTAATCGGTGTCTCGGTCTGTTCAGACCCCGACAACCCATGATGATCGACACATCGAAAATCGACCTGCTGTGAACGAACGCTGAGATCCGAACACGATAGATATTTGCAGTTTGTTCGCATCATGTCCATCACCGAAGACGCAATTGGAAGCTTGTTTCGCTTTGGCGGCGGATGGGGAAACATAGGTGGCCCCGGGATTTTGTGAGTACTTACAGGGTGCACGATCAGCGAACCGCGAACACTAACGTTTCAAGCATGACGAAAGCCTTTGTCTCAGGAGCAACCAACGCAATTGTGTGTGGGCTCGTTGGGGCTACTGGTTTCGCCTTGGTCTATGGTACAGCTGCATTGCCTTTCGTCATTTCGGCTTCCGCAGGCTTTACAGTAGGAGTTGTAGGCTTTTACAGAGATGCTATGTCAAAAGCTCTCGTTGCGATGGAAAGATATCCACTTATCCTCAGACTGCATCTGCAGGCCAGCTTCCCCGCACAGAGGTTCGATCTTTGGGAATCGCGTCGATTTCGAGCGGAAGAGTTCCGTCGCGACTGGACGTTGTCAAACATGTTGATTGCTAGCTGGTTGACTGCAACACCCGCATTGGAGGTGGGTCTCTTTGGCAACTTCAAAGCGAATCACATTGCGGTGGTCAACTTACCGTGGTCAAATTACCGTGCTGACGGACATCCAGCGTATTATGCGGCAAGAAGAAGACTCTATGGTACTAAGTGAGATCGAAAAACAGTCCAGAAAGCATGATAGTAACCACTAAGGTAGTTTCTGTTGATAATAACGTAGATTGTAGGAGTTTTGCTGGATCCTGTTTCATCTTTGATCGGGTACTCTGCAGTCTGCGACGAGTCAAGTTGAGGATCCACCAGCACTGGGTGACAGCTAGAGAGATTATGTCTGTAGCCCGCGCTAGATTGTCACAAATGCGCATCAAGTGCCATGACATCACAAAAACATCGACTGCCACGACCGCTGGAGTTCAACGTCTAGCACAAGCTATCTACAATGTACGTGGTTCTAGAATGAGCGGAGGAGGTTGTGGGGGGGTCTTTCAGTTGGTCGAGTGTGCCTCGATCCATCAGACAATATTGATGAGTACGAGGAAGGAACTCAAGCGGTGTGGAGCTGTCATTGGGAGTGATCGTTCTATTCTTTCTGCTTCGTCTCAGGCAGTATTTAAATGAGACCAGCAACGATAAATCCGGCAAGAGGAAATAAGCTCCTGATGCCGTTCAAAGTCGTCCAACTATCTAACAATGAGTCCACCGAATGGCTATCAGAGACCGTAAGTTTTTTCTCCGTCGCTTTCGCTGCGTATTGCAAGAGTTTGCCGTTTGTGGAATTCATTGCGAGGATCGTATAGGGGAGGATGCCCATTGTGCAAACAGCTGCGGTGAGAAAAAGCCTCCGTTTCTTGGATGCGTAGACAGCGTTGGGGCGTGATGATGCCCAGGCCAGGAAGATGAATGACGCTGCTGACGCAACGGCAATGGGAGGATTTTGCGCCTTGCCGGCCTCATAATTGTGTTTCCAGACCGCAACGACGCCTTCGTTTGACAGGCTACCTTCGAGTCTTGCCTGCCTAGCTGCTGGCACCGAGATCAAGGAGAGCGCCGCTATGTTGCCTATAGATCTGTTAGAAAGTTGGGCTCAGTCCCTCAAAATTGTGACGTGGGACGACATGCCTGACAACCATGCAGCGCTTGCACAACCGAGGAGTCTTAAGCCTGCCTGAACGCTGAACATTCGGAATTCGTCGAATTTTTAGGAGACACGGGTACGATGTGGAGTGCTATATAGGGTGGCTTCTGCCTTCTTCAAGGACCCCCTGTAGTGGTTGGTCCTGAAATTCGGCAACATAGTGACCAAGATTTTCACTAATTAATCAGCCCACTCACATCTAGCTAAGACTGGGTTGCGTTGATCGAGATGGGTTATACCGTTCACGTCAACTGCTCCGGTGGCTGTGGTAGGCTACAGTTGATCTAGAATTTCCAGCCTTAGCGAGGTAGGCTAGCAGCTCGTCAATCGCAGCAATTGACCACACGAATACACGAGCCTCTCAACGGCCCAAGGTAGCACTTTCGGTACGAGCTGTGCACTTATCTTGGATGTGATGTTGCATCAAAAATCCATTGGCATTGAAACCCGCAATTGTATCGATTTCTGCAGGGTCTACGATACCAGGAGCACGATCGCTTTTGCAAAGCCCTCATCTGGACCGAGAGTTGTCACTTGCTTTTCCCAGTTTGGAATAAAGCAAACGTATACAAGCGCGCAAGGCTCGTTATGCTCAAGCATCGTGCCAAGTCAGGGTTCTGTGACAAGGCCTAGAAGTCGGAATAGAGATCCTGTTTGGTTGCCCGACCAGCTCGCAAGTCCCGATCGCGGCACATCTACACCATGTGGGAGGCACAACTCGTTCGGTTTGCCAAGCCTGTTGATCTCAAATAGCGATCGTTGAAAGAACTTGTAAACAGCATGGACATGCGCCACAGTGGTCGGGCTCCGAGAGCAGCGAGACCGTGTCTGGGCCTGGCCCGTCACACGCACGAGTGCACCGCATCCGATGGAGCTTATTACTACAGTATCGGACCGATATCTTGCTACTGCTTACACACCTGGGGATGACGTATTACCCATGACTATCGTTCTCTGTACACCAGGGATTTTGTGCGTACAACCATCTATCATACAAGCATTGTGGTCGATTGCTTACCCCCAAGAAATTTGAAGGTACAGTTGTAGCACGGTCCGACTCTCTCGAGCCTGAGGAAAATGTCAGCATGTGATACGCAGGATGTTGATCAAGGCACGCCCTAGAGCGCGGAATCGCCCAAGCCAAATAGTTAACGGAGGATGCCCGCCTTGCCGACATTACGGAGTCATCCGGGGTAATGCATTGAGATTGGTGAATCTGGAGTTCCAAGCTGTTGAACCGGCGGATGCTAGACTTGCATAGACTGTCTGGATGATGCTAGTCGTCTTGCGCGATAGCAGAGCCATTATGCGTCGTAGCTCCTCGGAAACACGGTTTCTCAACCTCAGAATATGGCTGTGTCGGAGGGATGAGTTGGCGAGACCGCTTCAGCTATTTTGCTAGGGAAACTCCTTACATAGGTGTACGCTCTAATTTAGCTACTAAATTTCTTTGTAATCTCTACTATAATTAAAAGAAGATAAAGCTTTTAACTATATAGAACAACTTATAGAATAGTTCTTATCATAATATCTACTATAGTTAACTTCTCTTAACTAGGTTGTAAGATTTAATCTATTAACTTATTTAGCTACTGCGTGTTTAAAAAAGCTAATAAAGTACAGCGCTTTATTAAAAGAAGCTATAGAGTTCTTTAGCTATTTAGTATATACTTAAATAGTATCTATAACTAAATAGCTAGAAAATAGAGAGTAGATATTATCTTATACTTATAATTATAATAAGCGTATTTAATTGTCGAATTTCCATAGATTATTAAAGTAGTATTTAAATAAATAGCTATACTATGTACTTTTTAGCTATTATACGTTCTATAAAAGATTATTTATTATTATAAGAAAATCTAAGCTATATACTAAATTGAATTTAGATTTAAGCTAACGCTTACAGTAATAACAGACTATTAATTATTATTACTAACACTACTATTAGTAGAGAGAAGAGATAGCTTCTATAGTAGTTATTTTCTAAACACTACGTAATAGATAACTATAATAGCTAGATATAGTATTCTACTAGATTGTTGTTAGATTTATTAACATATTTTAACTACTTACTATATATAATATACTAGTATTTTATGTATATACTGTAACTTTATAATTAATAACTATTAAGTACACTTTATTAGATAGATAGTAACTAAACTTCTTTATATCTCTACTATTTACCTAAGTACTTGTATATTAAAAGTAGAATAAAGTTGTTTAGTATAAGTTCTATACTACTAATAGTAAGAATAATAGATAGTATATTATCTTAAATAATTTCTTAGATTCTCTATGCTAAAGATAGCAGAAGCACTTTATTCTACTTAGATAAGTACTATAGCTAGAAACTACGTTGTTATTAATATATTAGTTCTCTATTATTAGCATTACTACTAGAGTATCTAGAAGAGAGATAATAAAGAGTTTAGTGTAGCTATAAAAGAAAATTACACTAACTTAAAAAGATAAATATAGCTATAATTATAAAGACGTTTAATAAAATAATAAACTAGCGTAATTACAATCTAGTCTACTATAAAGATAAGTAAATTAGTAGTTAAAATTATAAGTAGAGAGCTAAGTAGATATAGCTATATTACTCTAGAGTAGTAGTTTAAGCTTAGATATGGTAGAGCAAGTATTTTGTTTTTTTTTAAGTACTTTTTTAACGCTTTACTGTTTTTATCTATAGTAACTTTACGTAATAGAATCTATATAGAGAATAAGTGCTAATATCTTCTAGTATTATAAAACTAGTCTACTTTTATGTGCTTAATGCTTTCTCTATAGTATTGTATATCTTTATCTATATACTATATATAGGGGCAAATTCAACTCTAACTACATTGTTGGCTAAACAAGTCTACTTCTAGTATTTTTTTAAAGTGCCGCGATTGCCTCTCTTTTGCGGCTAGATCTATACTAAGCCTTGTAAGCATAGACTAGTAGTATAAAGAGTGTATGTTGTGTGTATTATCAAAGAGTAACAATACAGCTTAGATGTAGTGGAGGAATGTAGTAAGCACTGCAGTAGCGCCGGCTTACAAGCCTTCTATACGTTTTATCTGCCTCCGAACCCGCCTTCGAGGCACACGCCAGTCACGGCGAGCCCGATAGCCGGAGTGAAGATGTACTTCTGTGGAAATCCAGGCCCACCAAATTCAGGATCCAGCCCGTCGGTACCAGGGTACAGTAACGACAAGCAGCCGGCTACCCAATAAATAGACCCCAAGAAACCCGCAATGCGGAACGACTCTCTTGCATTGTCGTCAGAGGTCTTGGTGCGCCATGTAAAGAACAGTGTAGCAGCCCCAAGGATAGATGAGAGTGTCATTGTTTGCGCATTATGGAACCTGGTGATTTGAGTCAGCCATTGACCCTAGTTGTCCACATCTGCCTGACGTCGATGCTTCTTAGGGACTTTTGAACGTCTAAGATAAGGGAACTTACTTGGCGTGAGGGGGCCAATTAGTGTTGTAGATGTGTGTTTCATTCCAGTCTGCGATGAACGCACCGAACAGTAACGCGACGCCGTCGATGGTGAGTAGGATACGTCCCAACATTAGCGCTGCGTGTAATTGAGCGCAGTGTTTGCTGCAGGTTCAATATACATCAGTGTTTTCAGTCTATCGGATTGTGACTCTTTATATTCGAACTGCGCTGTATCAAATGATTATAAGGGCCTGCTAGCCTTAAAACGGTTTCCTCGTCGTTTCGGTAAACATGGAAAGTGTGCATAGAAATTTTGTTCAGCTTGGTAATCGCGTAAAAAGTCAAGACCGAAACAGCGAGCTTCGTGTCGCGACTTCTTTTGTGCCGAGCCGACGAATCGCTTGGTAAGCGATTCGGCATCACGAACGACTGTTTTACCGTGTCCGTGCACTCTATACACGCCGAGCTACCTTATAGGTAACCATAGTAGCGGGTGCAGAGACGATGCAGCTCAACTGTTCCAGATTGCGGGATGGTGTACGCAAGGTACACGCGTTGGATTTTTCCACATCAAAACCTACCGTGTTCGTGCACGGTATGGGTTGTTTGCAAAATACCGGGCGCGCCCCCGTGACCTAGAGCAGAGCCCACTGGAACAAGCAATATAGGGTCTACAAGGCTGTGAATAGCAAAACACGTGCAGTTCAACGCCAGGAATACATCAATACTATAGGTAGGTGCTTATAGTGAGCGTGGAGGTGGTGAAAAGCAGTGTAGCAATTTACCGTATCGTAAGAAAGCTAACATCTAGTCTTGTAAGCATAGGATAGTAGTATAAAGAGTGTATGTTGTGTGTATTGTAAAAGAGTAACAATGCAGCTTAGATGTAGTAGAGGAATGTAGTAAGCACTGCAGTAGCGCAGGTTTGCAATAGACCGCTTCTAATAGGTTTCACTATGTTGGCATTGTGAGTCACTTTGTCGACGGCAAGGGCTTCAAACCTAACGTCCTTATCGGTCTGTCACGCGTTATCGGTCCGCATTCTGTTAAGAATATCGCAACCTATATCAAAAAATTTAACTTATTAATTGCTATGACCTAGGTTCGAAGTTAAGCTACTTCGTTCTTAACAATGTCAGCACCAACAATACACGCCTAGAGGTTTTTACGCTATGGTTTCCTATAGACGTCAACAAACAACGCTTGTGTTGTATTAGCTATATCATCAATCTTGTTGTACAAGCAAGTATCTTCAGTGAAAATGTAAGCAAATTCAAGGACGGACTTCGAGGTGCCAGCAACGAAACCTGCTTCAAAATCTAAGCCCGAAAAGAGGCTATCAGCAGACCCTACAACCTTGCTACTTATATCTGTTAGTTAGATTAACGACGATAGGTTCTTTAAGATCTCTAAGATAAGCTTGCAAGCAACAATGTAATATTTACTATTAAACTTGTTATTAACAGTAAAACGTAGTGCGTTAATACCTTAGGCTTGTAGTTCTTCTAGCTCTAAAGCTAATAATTTATTAGCACTTAAGCTTTGCGACGCTTTAGAACTCTATTAAATTTCCCAGCACAAGCTAAAAAACAACCTAAGGCAATAAGACCTAACAAAAAACTTTCTTAATGCTAAAGAGTAGGCTAAGTTACAACGCTTTTATAACTTTCTAGAACCGTTTTATATTCTTATAAAGACTATAGAAGAAAATATAAACAAAGATAGTAAAAAAAATAACTATAGCGCTGTTTAGAAGACTTTTAAGATAATAAACTATATATCTATTGCACTTAACAATACTATAGCTTTATACTGTAATAAACTAGAGTCTTACTTTAAACATAGAATTAAGTCTAGCTAGATAAAGCTTAAGAAATGTTATAAGCTAATAGACATAACGCTAGTGTATCTTACTACTCTAATTCTCTACTCTATCTACAGTTATAATCATTTTAAGAAACACTAGAATAAAACAATAGAAAGCCTTTTTAGTTTAAAAGTATAAAGATAGTTGTATTAAGACTATATAATAAATATTAGCGCTAGACTAAAGTAGAAGCTTAAGCTTAGACTAGCTTAGCACCTAAACTCTTAGTATAGAGTAGATAAGCCTCTGTATAAGTAAGTCTAGTATAGCTATCTATATCTCTTTTAGATCTAGATAGAAGTAATTCTACTTCTTATATAAGTCTCTAGAAGTGTTAAATTTAGAGTAGAGCTTATAGAACTTTCTTTTAAGTGTCTACTATAGATATTTAATAGAGTTAAAATTAGGTAATTCTTAATTTTAGAGTAAGATTAAGTAATTTAAAGAAGTAAATAACTAGAGCTATTATTATCTTTATTTTTATGCTAAAAGCTTATATTTACGTTATATAAGAGCTTTAGTAGCTACTAGCTTACTATAAGTATAATTAATCTTTTCTCTTAGCTCTAGTAATTCTATTACTATAAGCCTAGCCTTAATTAAGCTTATATTAGTAGAGTTACATAGTGTTAAGATTAAGATACTATTTAAGTAGACTATGCGTTTTGCTAGGCTATATGTTTTACTATTATATATATTTTACTATTAACCTTAGTAATACTTCTTAGAAATAGACTGTTACTATATAAAGTTAATTAAAGTAGTGCTTATAGAACTCTTGTATAAATATACACCTAGGCAAGTTCTATATTTAGCTATTACATAAACGTGCTACGGTAGTAAGTGCTCTAGAAACTATCTTTAAATTAATATTCTTAGTTTTAACAAGCCTTATTACGTTCTAGGCTATTCTTTTAAGTTTTTTATAAACTTTGTTTTAGTAACCTATGGCGTCTTTTTTAAACGCTAATCTAGAAGTAAACAGCTAGGTATATATTTAGAATTTAGTGTTATTGCGTTAGAATATTCCTTTCTAATTAGTTATTGCTATCCATGCTCGCGCACTCTACTTATGTAGGACCTAGTATTCTTCGCACTCGCCCAATCCTTTTGGCTAGACACCAAAGGATTGCTTCTAAGCGCAACGATTTGTTCCTTTCTTACCTACCTAGGTCGCTATAATGCTTTCACAGCCGGCAGCCGCTCAAGCATGTGAATACCTAGGTAGCTCAACTGCAGCTGTAGCACAGAGGATTAAGGTGAATGTAGTGGATGCGAAGAGTGCGGTAGGCGTCGTGTACGGCGCGGCCTCTTCTAATGAGAGATGTAAGCAAACAAATGCACGTGGGGTTTCGTGATAAGGCCGTGACAGCCGAGACTATTCTAAGCTACGGTCAAGCCTATTTTAAGTGCCAGCAGCAAAGCTTGGTGTCGATCATTCCCGGCATCGTTCGTTGCGCTGATTCTCGGACTGCGTTGCTGGCTACTGCGCACATATCGAGCCCGCACAGTGAGAGAATACGAAGGCAGTTTTGCACGTAATCATCATTTCATGCTAAATTAGCCAACAGTAATCAAGACCATGATCAATACTCAATCATCGGGTCAAGCCATTGGGTGATCGATACGGCAATGAGCTGGTATGCAACTGCGTAAACTGGCTGGCCATCACGTTGGCCAAGATTGGAAATCCATAGTTGGCTCCCACAAGCCCCTGGATGAGCAATGATTCTTCGTGTTCGGCAGCAAACCGGATATAAAACTGGGGTGGCAGTCCCGCCTCGGACCCCGCGGTCGCCGCGGCTCTTTTGCGAAAGCGGAGTTTTTTAGACTGATGGAGTACCATGGCGGTGAGCGACAAAGCATTAAATACAATACTCGGATAGCCCTCCTTTTGCAACTCATCACGATTCCGCAGCCTTTACAGCAACCCGACACATACGAACGACTACAGCATCCGAACAACCGATCCTCTTTGAAAACCGTTGGAATGAAATTCCTCACCACCGCTTCTTTGTTCGCAGGTTGCACCGCGGCCATGACTGTTGATCCTGTCACCGAAGTCTACCCCGTGTTCGACATCACCAACTTCACTGCATCGTGCAACCCCCACAGCTCATTGTGCTTGTACGTCTACCTTGTGTACCCAGAACGCTTTGTATTGCGTATTGCTCTTTGGCTAACGCATATGTACACATAGCTACGACTTTGGCGTCGTCAAGGCCAACAACGGCGAGACGACACCCGTCAAGTGCGGTGCCGCTATTAGCGCTCCCAGCGGGCAACTACCCGACGTTGTCGAAGGCCAATGCGATCAGTCTTCGCGTACTTTCTTCGTTACTATGCTCTTCAACGAAAGCCTCTATTTCACCGTCAGCCAGCCCCTCACACCTGCCTCAAACGAGACCGGCTACCACACTATTGAGCCGGCTCAGATCAAGACCGATCAGTCCTACAACGTCGAATACTACTCTGGGCCTACAGACTTTCCCATGTTCACTCCGCCATTGTAGAATAAGCTTGCAGGTGGATGGTACAGGGGAAAATGTGTAAAGTGGGGTGAAGCCTAGGTCTAGAAGAAGTCGAAGGAGATATTCTAAAGAAAGCACTTAACGTAGTTCATAAGCGAGCGGCGTGACATAAGCGAATGGCGCGCCATCACCAACTTTGACTATTCCATGATGTCCCAGGCCAAGCGCTGTCGGGGACCTTTTTACTAATAACGCCGTGCGATGACCTTAATATAAGCTGAGCTAGGATGCTACAATCAATACAACATACACTCTCTCCTAATTATTCTGTCTATAATACCCGCACCTAACCGTGCGACAGTCTGTTCTCCAACGCCACGACTGAGAGAGTAATCAAAGGTGTGTCGAAAGGCATTCCCCTACAAGCAGAGTATCTGAGGGAAGCGAGGGAAGGAAAGACAACCTACGGCGAGGCTCTAGGTTTCGTGTCTTGCGACGCGGCTCAAAAGCGATTCGGTTGCGACTTCGACCTAGTCAACGATTGGGTGTTGGGCTATTTGCGGACAATCGCGGTGTGACCGCCTGCAAGCGGTAGCCCGAGATCTCGAATCCATTCTCGCTTGACGTCTTGGATGGGTTATATCGCTAAGCGCCAGCAGATAGTGCAGGATAGGAAGGTAAACATGACATAGTGTGGTTCAATAAATTAGATAGCTGCAGTCCTTCATTGCTCATCTACTATTTCCTACAGAGCACACAGCTATGTCTCGAACGTAGACCCCGAAGTGTCCAGTTGCCTTATTCAGACCACAGGATAGATTGGGTCGATGATGAGTATTTCACTAATCTACACATCGCAATAGGATCTCGGTGCATCCCTGACGTCCTTTATTGTTGGTTCTTTAAGTCACGATAAAGGATAGCTCTACCCAGCTATACCACGAAGTCTTTCCCAACGCAGAGCCTTGTCTCTGAACACAGCTTGCGTAGCAGCGTGGCAGATTCCTCGCCGTACAGTTTCTTGATCACCTGCAAGGTGTCCAGTTTGCACGGCTTCGAATCTGTTTCCAGAACAATATTGCCCTTACTACTAGAAGAATCCATATCGGGAGACGTGTTCGAACTGCTAGAAATCGCTCTCTTTGCTAGACTTTTCGCAGACTGACCCGGGGTACGGGTCGTTGAAATACAGCTCGGATCTGTTTGCGTTGTTCTCGACGAAGACGCGTCAACAGAGGTATGTTTTCCGTAGTACAGACGAGGCTGACGCTTTAGATTCTTGTGTTCTTTTGAGCGGCTTTTACGCTCGAGGATATACTCCCCGTTCGGCACTGTCATCGATACTGATCAACAAACCCGGTTGCGTTGGCTCATGCTCCGATCCGTTACCAAACGCATGTCGTATCACTTGGTACACGTAGAACAAATAGCCCAAGGATGGAAAATCACCTGTTCTTTCCTCCGCCGGCACAAATTGCATAAACGTTGTCCAGGCTGGCTCTTTCACACTAAGCATGCTTATAGCTGTTTCCACCGATGGATGTGTAAGCCTCTCAAGAGAGCGGCACATGCTCGAAACGATAGGCGACCCTCCCGGAGTGACGCTGCTGATACATGCTTTATCAGATGGATCTTGGTGCAGCAGTCCGTCTTCGATGTAACCACGGAAGATATGCGAGATTTGTTGGTGATGATTCTCTAGGGCACGGGGCCACCGCAGAGCCTCGTCGAATCTGCAACGGCCAGACCGCAAGAGCTCGTTGACGTACTGGTTGTAATAGAAACTGGGAATGTCCAAACAAATTTGAGGCGGCTGGTAAACGTGTTTGCCATCATCGTGATCAGCCCTCTTCACAGCAGGTCGAGACACGATAACAAGATATGCAATGGCCGGAGCACTACGCGCAATGTACTTCAGCTCGTCTTGTGTGGCTCTGTTGTACTCCAAGATTTGGAGGCCAACAGTCGGCTCCTCTTGAGTGGTTGTTGTCATGGTCTTCGATGAGGACAAGCAGATCCCCGATAGAATAGTGACAGCTCGCGGGCTAGAGACATCCAAAAAACTTTGGAGCGCAGCTTACGATGGTTACTCAGAGAAGTGTAGGAATTGGGTAGACGACGCGATATTTGTCCGTGTCAACGAAGCCGAGGAGTCAAATTTGGTCTTGACGAAGAATGCGATTCTCCTTGTGGCCCATGCGTGACACTCCATAGGACAACCTCCAACAAGACCGTTGGACGAGACGGTAACCTTGATCTTTTTGTTGCTCAGAGAGCCGATCAGTTATTTAAAGCTCTTAGCCATTCCAGATCCCTTTTTCACTGCCTTCTTGCATCTGGGATGCTCTCAGATTCCTTCGCCAGGAGCAGCCTCAACCTGGACTACGCTGGTAAATGGGTCTCCTCATCGGGAACTCAAATCCGGGACATCTCTATAAGTTCATACCCGGTTTAGAGGATTGATAGTTTATCTTAAAGCTTTAGCCTAGGTCTATACTTTATACATAGAAAGTCTTTCTCTAAGTCGAATAAAGAAAAAAGTTATTAGCTCACTCTTAGCAACATGAGTTGGGTCTCCACATTTAGCTCCAATCTAAGATATCTAGCTAGCTGCTTTAGCTAGCTAGATACTTTCTATATACAAAACATAGATCTAGATTTAGGCTATAGAAAACGCGAATAGTCGTCTAAATCGGATCAGATCAGAATCTATAGAGATATTGCAGAATCTAAGATCCCGACGTGGAGACCCATTTACCACCGTAATCCGGCTCAATGAGCAGCTGAGAAGCTCTGACGCAACACCGTTATGGCGATTAAAGGACCGTACAATCCATTCCCGCATGGTGCTGTGAGTTGGGGGACGCCCTGACTCAAAAATCGCACCGTTTGCATGTCTCATAAGGTCTCGAAAATAGGGACTTTTAAGCTTGTTAAATGGCACATTGTCGCAGGCCACTCATCGAATGAGCAAACCCTTAAGATTAATAGGATCAAATGAAGCTATAGAAGCATTCATCAAAGCTTGGTCCTTCGGCCGATGAGAGTCCAGGTCTGCCATGTCAAAAAGCGTGCGGTGTTTCCTTCCTCTTTAGCGGCAGTTGTCCATCTTTGTTGATTCGGTGAACACTTTCCACATGGCTGTTTGCTTGACTTGTGGATGCAGAATCGTAGATGTGCGTAGTTGTAGCCCTCTTTCGATGACACTCCTTACAGAGCCAGGAACGTCGACCTGACCCGACTTTCTCGATGTCGTATCCATGCTCCCACACCCATCCTGCCAGCACCCTCCTTCCATGCTTGCGCATGCAATAGCCTGGAAGGCGACTCCAATCGATGCCTGCATAGCCGTTGTAACCGACCTCGGGGGGTGTGTCTCCCCTCCCCTCTTCGCTTGGCTCGGATGGGTTGAAGCAGACTTGCTATCAGTCAGTTCGATCTACAGACTGAACACCTAATAAGGCTAGTTCCAGTCCGGGATTTCCTATTTAGGTTTTCAATCTGTAGATCGAACTGACTGATAGCAAGTTTGGCTGTAGGGCGAGGGGGATGCGAAGTTTTCGTGGGTAGCAAAGAATGTAGACCGAACAGATTGGTACATAAATTCCAGTGTCATGTTCAACCCCAACCATGAAACAAGCGATATCGTAGGGATTGTGAGGTTCGAGCTGTTGTGCAATCACTTGACACGTCCTTGATGTCGTATTGCTTGGCACGCGAACAACCGGTGTTCGGTCAAAAGTGGCCTCGATGGACCTCGGTCTTTCATTTGAAGCGAAGAGCCGACGGCCGCGTTTCTTTTCTCTCCTCACTCAGCAATGTACGCATGATGTTCTCAGACCCGCTATGTTTTGGCTTTTCTGACACCCTTACACCGCTTTAACGAGTAACATGCGCTATCCCAGTCCCTTGTCAATGGACATATTGTTCCATATCTGAAGAAAATTGGAGCATGAGGGAAGATCCCTTTCCTGCAGAAGCTGCATGGAGTACACTTATAAAGGAATCATCTTCAAAGGGTACTCACCACATCCCCAACGCTTCGCAAATCGCAGCTTTCTAGACCCGCGTCAGATCAACAACGAAAACCAACAGCAACATCAGTATCAAAAATGACCTCAGGAAACACTGTTAACGTCCTCATCGTCGGGGCTGGTAAAGATAATGGTGTCCTCTATCTCGACCCTATCTGACAACACAACAGGTGCTACTGGGTTACTTATTGCGCAAGGCCTCAAGCGCGTGAGTTCGAGAATTCCTGCTTGTTCCAGAATCTGATCTCAGAACTGATCGATCTCTAGGCTAATGTATCGGTCGAGATATTTGAACAACATAGTCTCGAGAAATACATAGAAAGAGCTGGCGTCTGGGGAATGGCTCTGCACTGGGCAACACCCAACGTAGAGGCTTGCCTTCCTCCAGAGCTCTTCGCTAAACTGAATACTGCACAGACGGATCCGTGGACTGTGTTGTCGGATGAACTGGCAAAAACGGTACCTCTTGTGAACGGGAAAACAGGTGAGCTCTTGACCTACGTCAAGGCAGAGGGACCAAGGAGAGTTCATAGGGGACGATTACGAGACTTATTCAGAAGCGGATTGACCGTTCAGTTCGGCATGAAATTGACCAACGTCTCCGTTGAAAGCGATACAGTGACAGCTACATTCAATAATGGCGTTGAAGTCCGAAGAGGGCACTACCTTGTGGGCGCTGATGGACGTAAGTATCCTCTCTTATGCCAAAATATCATCATCCTCACATTACAACTAGCGAGAAGTAGAGTCCGCAGTTTGCTCGTGCCCTTAGGCGCAAGCGAGTTACACCCGGCTCCAGTTACTATCTTCGTAAGTTTCAGGCCGAAGTCAACAACTGGAAACCTTATTCATATCTTCCCTTTCTCTATTTCAGAATTTTGCCTACTCTTTCGAAGCCGAGCAAGCTCGCTACCTTCGCAGAAATATTCATCCAGTCGCAACTGTAAGTCGCTAGAACAAAGCTTTCAGAATGATAACTCCGGCTAATGTTTGTGCTTAGTTGGCACCTCACCCCGACCAGAGTACCTACTTTTTCATCACGCGTAGGTTTAACCTTTGAGATACGCCTTCGCTACGAATGGATCGTTGATTCAAATCATCAGTCGCCGATGTCCCCCATCCTGACAAGCCAGAGAGCTGGCTCTTCCAGATATCCTTGTCTTATTGGAACGAAGGTGAACAATGTAAGACATACCAAGAACGTTCTCGACTGTTCAGGAAGCTAGCGGCAAAGTATTGCGAACCATACAAATACTTGGCAGAGTGGGTCAAGGATGATGTTGAGATTCCTCTAGATCGTGTATGTGACAGGTCGAACTCATCTCGACTCAAGCGCCACTGACAAAGCTCTAGTTTGCTACATGGAAGCAGATCCAGCCCTGGCGAAACTACAATGGGAGGGTCACAATTGCTGGTGATGCTGCACACCCTATGGTTCCTTGTAAGCGGCTTCCCCAGATTTCGACAAATTAGGCTTAACTGATCGCCTGTCCAGACCGTGCCCAGGGTCTCAACAACGCACTCGAAGATGCTGGAAAATATGTTCATACAATCACTCAGGTTTTCAACGCGAAGATAGACCCTGCTACCGCTATTGAGTCGTATGATGCAGACGTTTATAAACGTGGCAAGGATGATATCGCTACCTCAGACGCGCAAATGTACGCTTGCCACCATTGGGAGGCTCTTCTCGAAGCGCCACTTTTTACGGACGGTTTTACTAAACGCAGGTAATGGAGACTGAGCTCGATTAGCGCTTAATCTTTGGCGCAGTTGTACAGGAGGGCATGCAGTCAGGGCCAGGGTTGCAAACAGATAAATCGAAATCAAACCTATCCAATCAAGTCAAATCAAATTGGTAAACTTTATTCAAATCGAATCAAATTACAACGCCCAGATTTATTTGGATATTTGATTATTTGGATAAGCCCCGCAGGTGAGGGCTCGTCCAATCACTGTCCGCCGTCTGCGCAGTTGAGTTTGCCTGCCGTACGGCGGGTTTGCTTTTTTATCAGGGGCATAGCAGGCTTGCTTTTCACAAGCACAGTCACTAGCTATGGAATGTATGTTGAGCCTGTGTCGGCCATGCGAGAAGAGTGGTTTGGCGAGCCTGGAAGGCGGCTCCAATCGATGCCTTCATAACCGTTGTAACCGACCGCAGGGGGTTTGGCTCCCCTCCCCTCTCCGCTGGGCTCGGATGGATAGAAGTCAATGAGGCTGTCAAGGTTGCTACAAGCGGTAGGTGGCGCCGTGGAAATGCCTGTTGATGTGCTGTCGGCATTGGGAGACTTCGCCATGTTAAATGCTGGCGAGGACTGTAGACTTCCAGACCAACAACTACGCTCGCTACTCGGAGCGACGGTGGAATGGAAGGTTAGATTATTGCATGCACAAGCATGGAAGATCAGTGCGGACGGGACGGGTGTGGAAGCATGGATACGTCCCTATGGAGTATAGTCGGTTTCCAGGATACCGAACGTGTTCTTTGCAACGTAAGGCTGACCTTTTCCGCTGCTATCCGCTTATCAGATGTGACTTTGGTGTTCTTGCCACCCGGAGAACACTCCTTCACTCTCCCACCCCCTGACCACCCACACTACAGCCTCAATTATGCCAGATTCAGGCGATTCAGCCAAAGTTCGTCTGCGCGTAAATGACTCTATCACGTGACAGGGGGCGTGCAGAGGCTATCAAGGGGGTTAGAGAGAGAGGGAGAGGTAGACATGGTCAAGTGCTACTAGAGATTTCCCGGCACTTATTTAAAATAGTAGAAGATCTACCAGCCACTTAGAGTGGGGTAATCAGTTCGGCGTAAGCGGTCAAAAATCGGTGTACCCAGCACCGAAAAGGCGGTGTTCTGGCACGTAACGTTCGGTGCTCCGAAAACCGACCGTACTCCATAGGGACGTACAACACAAGAAAGTCAGGTCAGGTCAACGTCCTGGCAACATAGCATTGTAAGTGTATACCCCTGAGATTTGACTTTCTTTGTTCCAACGTTGAGTGTACGTGTTGTAGTGGACTTCTCTCAAATGGATTTATAAACTTAACTTCCTGGACTGACCACCTATTCCCGCCATTCGTGTTGGTGGCTTTTAGCGGAAACCGGCAGAAATTTGATGAGGCGAGCAAGGCGGTCAGGCAATGCGAGCTAGCCTGATAGAGCGCAATATCCATGTTGAGTTGATTTAATCATAGGTCAGGAGCTCGGTTTTTTGGAGTACTGGCCCGTGCGCACTCCATTAATCCAATGCTGCCCGTTTACACCTCCTATACAAAATACACCCAAAACAGTGAATTATTAGCACAGTTAAATAATTTAAGCATAGTAAAGCTTTTAGTAATAAGGCAAAGTGTATACACACTTATTTTATAGTGTTTTAGCTAGCTGTAGAAGTTGTTTTTAACTCTGTGCCTAATAATTCTCTACACCTACTCTAGAATCTCTTCTACCTATTAATTAATAATGTTAACAGGTATAGCTTCCTACTTCTTTACCTACTACTTCTTACACTACTTAGCAGTATAGCTAGAAGTAATATTCTTTATTATGTGGCAGTATGTAAGGTCACTGTAGGCAGACGATTGAGCAGAGCGAGATGGGACGAATAATAGGTGGTATTTTGAGAGATGAGACGAATCCTTGATGGATGAGTTTCAAGGCACGTGAATATTATATACGCGTGTGGCCGGTGGGTCTCCAGGCTTGGCCCGGGACCTGGCCGAGGTATCTCCCGGCGTGGGGAGAATACTTGTGACAATAGCCCCCCCCTCTTTGAAGGTTCGTCCCGAACCGTGGAGAGGTCTCCAGCAACGTCATTGAGCTCCAGAAAAACCTCCTGTGGAGGGAAAAACTTGGCAGGAGAAATGCGGCGCTGGTAGGAGTCTATTGGTTGGCGTCTGTGGGGATAGGAAGCTGTTTGGCACGCAATGGACGCCAGCAATCCTATCCTCACGACGTTTGCTCGGTGAGCCGCCGGGGCAGCGTTGCTGCGCAGCCGGGTGGACGAGTCTTGTTTGCAAGAGACTGGCTGAGGCCGAGTCTTCCCTTGTGCCTTCATTGGCCGCTGGTCAGTGAGCTGTTGCTCCTGCCAGACGTCACTGTGAACGACGCCTCAGCGGTCGTTAGCTCTGAAACCCATGTGGCCAAGGCCGTAGGGAGCGTGACGATTGTACACCGAATAGGTGATCCATAAGGGGCATTGTTTGCTCCCTGCGTGGCGTACGCAGCGCCCGGCACTGGGCCGAGGGTCGCCCTAGGCGTGCCCGCTGTTCGCTCTCCGCGATCTCCTAAGTGATTGGGTGCCTTGATCCAGGGGCCGAGGCCGCTGGAGGCGTGAGTGGTTGGACGTCGTCCGCCTTGTGGGCTGGATCAGTAAGTCCCCAACCGGTGACGTCCGCGAGAGGATTGCTAGTGGCTCCTGCAGCCCTGTTCCTGCGCGAACTGGTCTGGGATTCGCTCATTCGCGGGGGATCTTGTCCGCATGCCGGCGGTGACAGTGAGCTGTCAGCCTTGCTATGCATGACGCCTTGCCTGGACCCTTGCGCAGTATGGTCCAGGCCCCAGCGTTTGTTTGCAACGTGAATCTCAGGTGAGATTACTGGTCGCTCTCCCAGCGGTTAATGGACATGTGCCTGGATATTTGTGACGAAAATCGTCTTCCTGCGCGGTGGATTGCGACAGGTAAGAGAGCGGTGACAGGTTAGGTCGTTACTAGAGAGCCGCTGGGCAGAGGGGATTCGGCGTATATAAGGACTGTATCTGCTCGCTCACAGTGCCTCATCATCCCTACACCTTTATCCGCATCTGTCTTCCAGCCCTTGCCTTCCAGCCCTTGCCTTCAACACCATGACGCCCCCTCCAACGTACATTTCCCGTGAGGCTCTGCCCGACCACGTCTACCAGCTGCCTGAGAGCATGCAGCCCCAGCCGTCGCTTTCGCAATACTGGTGCCGCGCCAGCATCACGCACTTGACCACTTCGTCCAAGAGCGACCCTGATAGCACCATCTTGTTCTTCATCCGTGTCTTCTGTCGGCCTGGTAGGTATAGGCTTCGCAAGGACAACTTTAGCGTGTGTCCCTCTTGCGTCCTCTTAAAGGAGGGGAAGTGTGTTGAGGTACTTCCTGCGCTGCCCTGGTGTCTACCCATGCTGACTTTTGTAGATCGACTCTGTTTTCTAGTGAGTCTGCAACATGCTTGATTTCTTGATTAAGCGTGCCCTCCGCAAGACGAATGATAAGACAGTTGCTTAAGGCAACCAGGCGACCAACAACGACGTGATAGCTTAGGTACAGACATACTAGCAGACTGCCTACAACTACGCTAAGGCTTGTCAAGATGGCTTTGTTGCCTACAATGCTATGGTTTGTCGCCGCATCAACAAGTCTGGTCTGAGCGAGACTGAGTACGCTTAAGCCCGTCAGGTCTCTCAGTCGCACAACCTTAAGCGGTACATTGTAGGTGTTTTCCTCCCTCTCTTTCTTGTGCGGAGCTGACTTTTTGCAGACTGCAGTTAGAACTGTTGGTGCGAAGCTTTCTAATAACGTTATAATTAACAGCACAATCGAGAATCACTTTTAGAAGACAGGTGGTGCTTACAATGCGGAGAAGTGGTGGTACTACTATGGTACTAACCTGCCTTCTGCTGTCTAGGCTCTGTCGGCTTCTTTTAAGAGGATTTCTCTTTTAGCTTCCCCAACTAAGCCCACCCCAGGTGGTTGTCGCCGTCGTAGCCTCTTCTATGAGATGAGCCCTTCTGAGGGTCGCGGGGGAGCTGCTTGAGCTGTAGTTGTGGTTATAAAGACTCTCTACTTTGATAATAACTATTTAACAAACTAGTAGATAACAATAAAACTCTCCTCTTCTGTGAATGTGCTATTCTTGCTAGTGATGTATTGGATAGACGCCGGGCCTTCTTCGGCCTCTAGTCGCACGAGTTCTAGGACTATTTATTCTTACTTTTTTGGCCATTTTGGAGTGGGGTTTATAAGGTAGACTTCTAAAGACGTTCTCTCTTTCGCCTTGGTAGCGCTAGCCCGCCGGACGTAGTCTAGCTTACTGCTAATAAATCACCTGCCTAAGCGTATTGGTGATAATCCCGAAGAATCTCATCGCAGTGGTTAAGGTTCTTAAGTAGTTTCTAGGTGGCTTCTTTATTCGGCCAACCTAGCTACTTAACTCTATACTCTCTTCCTCGGGCAGCAGTGTCTTTGTGCGATAGTATATCTTTAACTTTGAACCTGTCGCCAGGTAAGACGTCTTCTAGTATGCTAATAGAATCTAGCTAGAATCTGCTGCCTGCAAGGGGTTCTCTCTAGTGCTTAAGAAGTAACATGTTAAACACTAGGTGCACTCTATTTATTAATAGGGGTAGCTTTAGCTTGTACGCCAGCTTGCCTACCTTCTTGATTACCACAAATGGCCTAAGGTATCAAGTGTTAAACTTCTTAGAAGAATGGCTTGTTATTAGGTTCTTAGCCTGAAGAAGAACTAAGTCTCTCTTAGTAAAGTGTTGTTTAGACTGTTTTGCGTTGTACTACTAAGCGTTACTCTTTTGTGTGTACTCTAAGGCCTTCTTTGCCGTTTTCCACATATCGTGCTAGTGCGATAGACGGCTAGTAACCTGCTAGCGTAGTTCTAGTGTCGCTCTATTCTTGTTCTAGACGGTTTGGGGTTTTTATAGCTAGTGCTTATTAGGTATTCTATTAAATTCTTTTAGGTCTGTGCTAAAGGCGACCTTTATAGAAGATTCTCTATAGGCGGAGTGAGCTTTGAAGTTATAGACATACTTAGCGTATAGTAGAAGGTCTATCTAGTTATCTTGCTGGTAGTTTATATATATGCGGAGGTATGTTTTTAACTTCTAATTCTAGCGCTCTGTCTGCCTGTCTGTCTAGAGATAGAAAGCTGTACTTAATTAGTAGTTAATCTTAAGATAGTAGCAAATGTTAGACTAGAATTAACTAGTGAACACTAAACTCTAATCTAATAACAGTGTATCTAGTAGTTCTTGCTTTAAAAAGCTCTGCTCCAAGAGCAGCTTAGCTAGGCGCTAGGTAGTAATTGTCTTAGTACAGAGTAGATACTGCACATACTTACTAAAGCGGTCTATAAGAACTAGTATAAAATTATACTTATTTCTTTTAGTGTTTGTTAACTTTGGCAAGTCTATTACAAAGTTAAGAAAGAAGTGCTGCTAGGCTGTGTCTAGTACTAGTAATAGTGTAAGTAATCTCTATAGCTTATATCTTCTAATCTTGTATAGTTAGCACATAGAGCACTATTAGATATACTTATGTACGTTCTTTATTAGCTATAGCTAGTAGTACTTTCTTTTAAGTACTTAGGCGGTTTTATCTTCGCTATAGTAACTCTCTATGGAGTTGTTATAGTTTCTTAAGAGAATAGTTTAGCATAGTGTAATGTTATTAGAAATTTAAACTTTCCCGCTTCTGCGTAGAGTTCTACTAGAGTTAATCTTCTAGTAGTGTTGTCTCTTCTTCGCTCTGCTATTTATCTAGGTCGTTAGTAACTAGTTTATAGAGTATACTGCGTTCTACTATTAAACTTGCTTAATAAAATCTGTTAGAAGTTCTAGAATCTCTAGAGCGTAAGCGGAATTTCTCTACGCGGCTTTGTTTACAAGGTTTGTAGAGGCACTAACTCTATTATCTAGGCTATAAAGAAGAGCTTCTATAACGTTAAAGTCTAGTTCTCTAGCTTTAGTGTCTTTAGATTAACTCTAGCTCTAATAGCTATTAAATAGAGAGTTAAGAACTAGAGAAGATAAGTCTCTAAAGCTAATTTAATATTAGCAGAATTTCTTAGAAACAATTTCGGGCAGTTACTAAACCTCTGCTAGATTCTCTATAGATATGTTACTTCTAGATATTGTCTATGCATCTTTCTAAGCTTTAAACTTTTAAATTGTCTAAATCTAAAGCTTTTGTTGTAAGATAGATAGCATAGCGTCTCTAAGAGCTTGCTGTTTTCTAACCTTAAGATCTTATGCGTAATCTAGACGTTTTAAAAGACTATCCGCCGCGTTCTCTAGTTCTAGCTTATATTTAACTTTAAAGTTAAACCTTGCTAGCTTCTCCGCCTAATAGGCTTGTTTTAGAGAGAGCTTCTTTATTGTTATAAAGTATTTTAGGTTGTTATAGTCTAAGAGTACTTAGATTGTCGCAGAAGCGTGTTTAAGGTAATGCCTCTACTACCTAAAAGCTTTAATAATCGCTAAGAGTTTCTTGTTATAGGTATACTATCTAATAGATAGACCTTAGAACTTCTAGCTTTAGAACACTACTAGTTTCTAGTGCTGCTCTATCGCCACTTTAGACGTCTAGAGTTGTAACAGAATAGCTACTATTGCAAAATCTAACGCGTCTATAAAAACAATAATAGGCTTACTTAGATTAAAGTGTTATAGTACTAGAGCTTTTGTAAACTTCTCTCTAATTGTAAAAAACGCCGCGCGGGCTTTCTTTAGCTAGTGCTATAGTTTATACTACTTTATTAGTTTTTTTTAACTTTTTTTTAGTCTCGCCTTCTCTTTTTCTAGACTAGAGACCCTCTAGTTCTCTGCTAGATTCTAGGCAGCTGTTATATAGTTAATAAGCAGTTAAACAATTTCTAAATAGTTAAAGATAAATTATTAATAGAAGTTAGCAAAGTCTAAGAACACTTAAATATTCTTATAGCTTAATAGCTCTAGCTATTTAGTAATAGTGCGGACTCTCTTAGAGTCTATAACTACGCTATCTAGTGTAATAATAAATTCTAGAAACTCTACTAACTTACTAGAGAAGACGTACTTGCTAGCCTTTATAAATATCTTCTACTTAACTAGATAATCTAGAATCTTCTTAACATACTTGTTGTAGTTCTTCTTGTCCTAGAAATAGATAAGAATATTATTAAGATAGACTACGTAGATTCTATCTAGTAGATCTTCTAAAGCTTAATAGATATAGAATTAAAACGTAGCTAGCGCGTTCGCTAGACTAAATAGCATTACTAGATGTTTAAAGTAACTATAACGTGTTTTAAACGCAGTCTTCCACTTATTGCCTTTCTTAATTTAGAGTCTATAGTAGGCGTTACATAGATTTAGCTTAGTAAAGATCTTAGCTTTTAACAGTTAGTCTATTATCTTGCTAACTAGTAGAATAGGGTACTAGTTTTTAATAGTTATCTTATTTAATCTCTAATAGTTAACGCATAGTCTTATAGTGCCGTCTAACTTAGAGACAAATAGAATAGAGGCTTCTACTAGTAACTTACTTAGATAGATCTAGCTCTTTTTCTATACTATCTTAAGATAGTTCTAGAGGATGTCTAGCTCTCTGCGAGATAGGTTATAGATTAAGAGATTAGAAACCTTAGCTTTATTCTTAATCTTAATAAAGTAGTTGTACTTCTAGTAGAGTGCTAGCACGCCTGTCTATTATTTACTAAAGGCAAACTATTTATAATAGAGGTGTCTAGACACGTACTTAAGTTCTTTTACGTTTAAAGCGTTGTCTTCTAGAATAGCGCTGCTGTTAAGTTCTACTACTATAATTCTTAACTATTTAGCAAGACGGGCTACTTCCAACGCCTATCTAGCGTCTATCTAGTAGGTGTCTGTTAGACCGCCTATATTTAGACTTTTAGAATATAGCAGATATAGCTGCTTGCCTAGACCTAGCTCGCTAAACAATTGTTTAGCTGTTAATAGCTAGACTCTCTTAGCGTTGTTAGCGAACTACTTATAGATTTCTGTTAAGAAGCAGATATAGAGGTCTACCTTAGCTAGCTATAGATAGCCTAGAACTAGGTCGTACCTAATAAACAATATAGACTAGAATGTTATTAGTTTAACTGTCTTCGCCACTCTATTACTGTTGTAGTAGACTATTATTAGCTTATACTAGTTAATTAGTAGAAGCTTCTTTTTGTTAAGAACTACCGCTGTAGGTTGTTAATTCTTGCTAGCTAGTACCAGCTTAAGTTTCTTAGCCTATGTCTCTATAATTAGGTTTAACTCTAAGCCTAAATTGTATAAAGCCTAGAGTGTTTTTAGAATGCTATTAGCGTCTTTAAGTTAAATAGAGACCGCTATGCGGGTCTTCTTCTCTTTAGTCTTAGACTCTAGCTATAGATAGAAAAGATTAGCAACTAAAGCTTTCTATTTCTCTAGCTTAGTCTACTACTAGAGTCTTATTAGCTACTTCTATAGTTCCGCTAAGTGCTCCGCTGCGGGTAGCCTTAGAACTATTAATGTCTCTAGCTTTATTACTAACTCTAAGATTGTTAATAGCTGTTGCTTTTTAGAGTCTATTTTCTGTTTAGCGGATTTGTGTTATAGTTAGCTAGCTAGAAGTCTTCTAGCGTCTTTCCAGCGTTGCTTCTAGAAAAAGTTAACACGTAACTATTATACCTTTTAAATTTTCTTCTTATAGAAGAGAGTAGAGATTTTTTATTTTAGCTACTACTATTAGTTCTTACCTCTAAGTTTAAGAGAATAGTAGCAGTCTCCGCGTTGTAGAAGGCCCGTTTAAACTCTGCCTACTTAGTAATGTGTTCTAGACTGCTGTTCTATTAGATTTTCTGTTAGAGAGTCTAGAGAGTGAGACTCCACACAAACGCTATCTTAAACTTATAGTTGTTACTACTATTCTTAAACTTTGCGAAGTTGTAGAGCAGCAGAGACTTATGCTTATTCAGCTTTATTAGAAAGATATTAACTAAATCGTTAGATTTCTAGTTAAAGTTAAAGTACTTATTATAGTTTTTGTACTGCGTAAAGATAGAGTCTTAGACTAGTTACTTCTTCTCTATGCAGAGGTTAGTCTAGGTTTAGATAGATTTCTTATTAATACGTTGTTAGATTAGTTTACAGTGCACGCTGTAGTAGATAGTGCCTATAATCTAGTAGGTATAGGTGACGGAGTCTTCTAGTACTTGTGTGTACTAAAACGCTGTATCTATGTTCTTAATTCACTAGTCTACCTACTAGGTTGAAGGAGGCTTGTTGTCTGTCCTAAGCCTTAGCTTAGGCTAAACGTTGTTAAGAACTCGCATTATCCTACCAGCTTTGTTAAAAGCTAGGCGGTGGCTACCTAACGTGTGTCCAACGTGTGTCTGTTACAGGGTTTTAACCACCCGGTTAAATTAGCGTTGTTGGATTTCAATCTCACGTTCTAACGCGCTAGACAGCTTAGCTTTGTTAAGCGCTTCTAGCAACAGTGGGATTAAATTCTATATTGCCTCTATAGCTAAGAGTGTAACGCGTGGCGCAGTAACGTCTGGGGTTGTAATGCCCGCTGTTGTCGTATCTGACTTCTCTCTAGCGTGAGGGTTTAAGGCTATTATTATAGGCTTAGGTAATATTCTAAGCGCGTTGTTGCACTGTTGCGCGTCTAGCTCTTGACTAGGGTTGTCGCGAGGGAGTAGCTCGTCCACGTCGCTTATAGTTAAATAGAGGTTGCGACGTCCCCTAGCTATTGTTAATAGCTGGTTCTTCTAGCTTCTCTGCTGCTAATTGGCTGCCTGTTCTGAGAGGAGTATGAAGGATTCGAATTGTAAGGTCACTGTAGGCAGACGATTGAGCAGAGCGAGATGGGACGAATAATAGGTGGTATTTTAAGAGATAAGACAAATTCTTAATGGATAAGTTTTAAGGCACGTGAATATTATATACGCGTGTGGCTGGTGGGTCTCCGGGCTTGGCCTGGGACCTGGCCGAGGTATCTCCCGGCGTGGGGAGAATACTCGTAACACAGTATATCTATAGCTAGGCATGCTCTAATGCGTTAACATTAGATAAGTAACCTAGTTACTATAGTCTCTCTGCCTATTAGAGGATTAAATAGTTATTTAAGATCTGTGATTTATAAGCTAGAGCACTATCTTAAAGTAGTATACATAGTATTTCTTTATTTTTAAGTGAATTAATCTACAGGGTAACCTTCTTAAGTGCTCCTTTACAGTGTTAGTATCTATTAATGCTACCTCTTGTTTAGTCTCTACGTTTGTAATCTATCTCTAATGGCACATACTGCTTCTTCCTAGTGTTGTAGCGCTTATTAACGTCACTCTCTTTAAGCTGTGACAGAGCAAGGCGTGCTTGAATTCGGAGCTTGTTATCCCGTGTTTGACTATTTACCTTGTATTTAAAAGGTTTACGACAAGAGATAGGCATGTTGATAGACTGTGGTGATGGTGCAGGAGTATGAGATGGAACGCGTCGGCATGTTGTGTTGGGGTGCGCACGGGCCCAAACCCCAGTATCGTGTCCGTGCGCGCAATGCGCGGATTGCCGCAATGCGCCGAATCACCCCAATAAGCACCTGCAAAAATGAGGCTTTACAGCCACATACAATGGCTGTTATCGCAGAGTATTCTAGTAGATTGCTCTATAGACCTATGCACCAACATCTTCCTACGTAAATTAATTATATAGAGTTGCTATTCTGCCGCTGCGTGTAGTGTGGGTGCGAGGTGCAGTAGGAGGCTCTGCAGCAACAACACCACGTACTGTGGCCACAGTACAACGCTTCTTTAGTATCTTTGCTGCAGGAGCTGTTGAAGCCTTGCGCTTGCCGCTTTAGGGCAATTGTATAGCTTTTTCAGCGTTGCAAGCTTACTTATCGCGCTGTCTTTGAGCCTTGCGTTCGGCTGCTTCCTCAGCCTTCTTAGCTCTGACTTGCTCACGCTCCTCCTTCTCCCTTACCCGCTGCTCACGCCTCTCCTGAGCAATCTTCTTATTGTACAGCTTATTAGCGTGCCTGAGCTTCTCCAACTCTGCTTTTCTGAGTTCTTCTGCCTTCTGGTTCTCTTGCTTGGTCCTCTCATCAGTGCGTGCTTTCTCTACTCTGCTAGGAGAGTAAAACTCAGCTCCGCCGTGATAGTCCTTGCGAGGCTGGAACTGAAGAGCTTTGCTCTTGTTCTTGTGCTTCTTCTGAGTCTTGTGCTTCTTCTGAGTCTTGAGGACCTCTTTAAGCCCTGCTAACTCATGGTGGAGGAGAGTGTTTTGGATTGAGATGTGATGGAGTGAGCGGCTGATCTTCCTTAGCTCCTTACTGGTCTCATCATTGGCGACTTTCCGCAACAGAGTCTCTATTTCAAGCCAATATTTGCCAGAATAGACTGAAGAAGAGCTTGTGCTGCTGTCAGAGGCCTCAGGGGCATGCTTAGCAAAGCCCGTTGGGCTGAAGGGGTGGTATACCCGTTGTCTCAAAGGACCTAAGTATCAGCCCCTGAGTAAACGTGCTCGTCCAGGCCTTCCAGAAGAGGTGGAAGAAGTCGCTCTTCTTGATTACTGATAGTCCCTGGCCGCTGTGAAGGTGTGTCGTAAGCTCTGTTGAGTACGCGGTTGACAGAGGCTTGAACATCACTTTGTTAAGCGGCTGCAGCGTGTGGGTTGAATGAGGAGGGAGTATAGCCAGGAGTATCTTGTTCTGATTGCAGTAGTTAATGAAGCCCATCGTCACATGGGAGCCGTGACCGTCAAGGATTAGGAGGCGGTACTTTCTTCGAGCTTTCTGCTTAGAGAAGCGATCAAACACCTGTTGAAGCCAAGCAAGGCCTATTTCATTGTGTATCCAGCCTGTAGGTGATGAGGAAATAAGCACAGAGTGTACCCCTGACTCAATTTCCTCTACTCAGCGTGATTGAATAGTGTTGTTGGTGGACTCTTAGAGGAGGCCTGGCGGCAGAGCTGATCCATCGCCGCACACACTCGTTATGAGCGTCACCCAGGCACGATCACCATCTTGAAGTGACGCTTTGACCTCCTTTTTCTCCCACATACGCCTACTGAATACATGCTTTGTTCTTGAGGTAACTCCTATCATAAGCCCTTCTCATCCATATTGTATGTGTGCTCAGCGTCAACCTCATGTCCAGCGATCCTATGCTGCAGTAATTTGGAGTACAGCTCATACTTGCTGTAGGAGTCAGCGTTGTGGCGATTAGCGTCCATACCCGTTGAGTGTTTTGAGATGAGATGAATAGAGTGCCTGTTGATGAAGGAGGTAACCCAGCTCTCGCACACTGGCTCCTGGGCGACTGCTGACGCGAAATTGGCGATCATCTCTCTTGTAGGAGGTATATGACGAGCAGTAAGCTCCTCTATATACTTTACAAGCTCCTCCCCTTGTCGTGGGGTGAGCTTCTGCCGTGCAATTGCCAGCTCTTCACGCGATCGCGTCTCCTGTCCGTATCTTCGCGTCAACGTTGACCGCACAACACCATAGTTTTTGGCTATCTGCGTCCATGCAATCTATTCTCTATTCATATAGGTATCATACTCTGCAAGGGCGTTCTGAAGCGTCATTGTGGCGTTGAGTTATGGTGTTGTGAAGTATAGGTGTATGAGACGCCTCGGCGCATTGCGGCAATCCGCGCATTGCGCGCACGGACACGGTACTCAAAAAACTAGCTCCTTCGTACAGGCTTGTTCGCATGAGTTTCGGCATACTGGAAGACCGAGAGACCGTAGCGCGTGCTGCGGACGCCGAAGCGGCGCGAACACTCCCCATATATCCTAAGGTTAAATAGATCAACTCCGCGACGCATGCTGAGATGGGCAAGCTCTCACAAGACAGTAACATTCTCTTAAGATACTTCAGACAAAGTTTCAAAACTTACTATGACTTCTCCAGTCCTCGTTTTCGGCTCTACTGGGGCAGTGGGCAGCGCCGCTGCCGTTGAAGCACACAGGCGCGGCGCCAAAGTTTATCTTGCCATGCGAGATACTAAAAAGGAACTGAAAAGCATGGAAGAAGAAGGGAAAACTGCCAGCTACGTCCGGGTTCAAGCTGACCTAGCCAAGTCCGAAACCATCAAACACGCCGTCGAGACCTCTGGCGCAAAGATGGCCTTCGTATACGTCATACATGAAATCCAGGACGGCATGCGAAGTAGCTTCGAGGCGTTGAAGGAGGCTGGTGTAACATACATCGTTCTCTTGTCTTCGTTCAAAGTCGAAGACCCTCTCAGCTCAGAGGCCAACCGGAAGGACGTGATTGGCGCCATCCACGCCAAGGCCGAGACTGCATTGAAAGAAACCGGCGTCTCTTACACCGCTGTGCGGCCCGGAGCCTTTAGCAGCAACCTATTGTGGAACCTGGAGGACATCAAGAAGGGTGAAGTCGAACTTCTCTATCCCAACGCGCGCCTTGACTACCTCGCTCCGTCAGACATTGGCACTGTGTGCGGCGCACTTCTCGTAGAGTCGCGCTTTCGAAAAGAAGCGGGACAGTCGTTCTATCTGTGTGGTCCCCAGCTTTTGACCCAGCGTGAAGCCCACGCTATCATTGACAAAGTACTGGGGAGGGAAATCAAGGTCAAAGAGATAGATGAGGAGAAGTGGTACAAAAACCAGGAGCATTTGCCTAAGCCGATCCTCGAAACATTGGCTCAGGACATGAAGGAGAGCAACTCGGGACGCGACAATTATGCGGAAATGTACGACAAGGCCGTGGAGAATTTGAGGAAGTACATGGAGCGCGAGCCGACAAAGCTGGAAGACTGGGTAAAGCAGAATAGGGGTATGTTTATGTAGCTCAAACTCTAGGATCAGTCCAAGAGCGCACTCGATGCGACAGACATATTTCACAAGACCTGAAAATGTACAGCTGTGTCCTCTTCTGTATTACGTGAGACTTCGTGAACAACCCCAAAATTAAAGTAATCAGCGCTAAGCAGGCCACTACCGTGTCCGTGTGCGTAATGCACGGATTCGCGTAATACACGCTAACATTAAAACGCGTTAGAACTAAGTAAGGTTATTAGGCCACCTATAACAGCTATTGTTATAAGTTTTTATAGTTTAGTACTAACTAATTACTTATAAAGAAGACTTGCTACTTAAATTTTACTAGTAGTTTAATATTATAGATACGTAATGTAGTTTTAGTTAGAGTAGCTAGAGATTGTAATAGAGAATAGTTATAAAGAAAGTAGAGAGAGAATTTAAAAATAGCTACTTTCTTCTCTAATCTAGAAGACCTAGACTAACTAGACTAGATAATTTTATAATAGAAAGCGTATAACGTACTCTACAGGCGAGTTAGATAACAGGCAAGTTAGACACTTTTGCTAAGTCTCTACTAAACTCTACTCTATTATAACATAAAACAATCTAGTTTAGTACTGTGATATATAGTATAGTCTATAATACTATTTAGAAACTACTTCTATCTCTTTCTTACACGTTTACGTGTTATATTCTATCTAATTACACCGTCTACAGCGCCTTTAGAAGAGCTTATCTACTTTAGCGCGTATTTACTTCTTTGTCTTCTTACTATTACCACGCGCTCTAAACTCTTTTAGAGCTATTAATCGCTAGCTCTCTTTAACTACTAGAGTATCTTCTTTCTTAACCTACTTTCTTTTGTGTGATTTTCGTTGTGTAGCTGCCTTATTAGTAGCTTAAAGCTAAGTAATCTTCTATTGCGCTAACACTAGCTTATGCGCAATTATTGCTACTCTCTTTACTACCTTCTTAAACGCCTTAACTATAGAGATAGGCGAACTATCTATATATCTCTAAATTTTTATTTTTACAAGCGTTAATTGCAACCTAAGTTTAAGAGTGTTGCTTAGAGTTTGCGACTGCTAGAGCTTGTTATTAATAGATAGTAGTAGTAATAGCGTGCGCAGCTTTACATTAAGGCTGCTTATAACCTATTGTAAATTAAACAGAACTAGTTTAGCGCCTTAGAACCCTCTCTAAATGTTACTAGAAGTAATTGCAGCGTTATAGGCGTGTATAAAGCATAGTAGAAACTCTGTCTTTATAATATAGTTAATCTAGTTGCGTATAAGTATTTCGGCTTAGCGCCTATACGCCTTATTATCCTTGCAGTATTGCTGAAATTTAAGAGAGTTATAGCTCTTATAACTATTAATAATAAGTAAATAGTAGGTGCTAATAGTACACTTCTTTATATGCCTGTTAAAGTGGTTTACCTAGTCTATACTAAGCTTGTTAGTAGTCTAGCTGTTATTAGAGACTTTAATAATCTAGTTTTAAAGCAGTTCTTTCTTCTTATACTAGGCAGAGAGGTAGTAGTAGGCCTTAAAAATAAGAAAGACAGAAATAGCCTATTCTTTAGTATTAATATCTACTATAGCTATAGCCTACTTCTAGTCGCCTAGCTAGATAGCTTTTAGCTGACCTTGTTATTCTAAAGCTATAACAACTGCTTCTAGAGAGATCTAGCCTATTATAAAGTCTATCTTGTTAAAGTTGTACGTGTCTTTATTCTAGATGCTATACTTAGCTTTAGTGTTAGCTACTAGGCTAAACTAGCTCTATAGAACTTTAGAATTCTTACAGAGAGCTCTCTTATAGTTATACTTATAATTAAACTTAACTTTAAGTTCTAGGTGTTGCTTAACAAACGTACTAGACTAGTTTATACTAGTAGAATCTAGATTACGCTTAGCGCGCAAAGAATTAGCTATAGTAGCTATATCTAAAAGCTAAGAGGAAAACCCTTACATATCTAGCTTAAAAACATATTTAACAATTACCTCTTTCTTATTATTATCTAGCTTCTGTAAGTTGGCTATAGAATTAGCGCGTAAAGGTTATCTAGTGCGCTAGTTGCTTAGTGTGCTTTAAGAGACCTTGCAGATAGCAGTAGCGCGTTATAGAGATAGAGTTACGTTTTGTTTAAAAGCCTAGAGTGTAAGCTGTATCTACGCTTCTTTTAACGCGTCTAAATAGTGTTGTTAAGAAGATATTAGTATAGAAGAAGGTGTTTAGTAGAAGCTTAGCAAAAGTATTTAACTTGCCTGTTGTCTAACTCGCCCGTGGGGTACGTTAGCTAAAAGAGATATAGATAAAGATAAGATAATATAATAGTATAGATATTATATTAAATACTAGGTATAGAACTAATAGAGAGAGAAAGAGTATTATTTATATCTATTTACTATAAAGTAATAAGAAAGGCTATTCTTTTAGTAGAATTTACTTAAAATTATTTAGTATTAGAGTTATATCTAAAGATTAAGAAGATAATTTATTAAAACTTTAGATACCTAACTTATTGATAATAAAATACTATACTATATACCTAAACTATACTTATAAAGTAGAGTTAGATTATATCTAGAGATAAAAATAGTAGTTACTTTTAGAGATAAGATTTTAGTATTACTTACCTCTAGAGGTAATATATCTATACTAAGATTTACAAACTCTTAATCTATCTATAACTAATTTAATATAGCTTTAATAATACTTTTTTCTTAAGAAATCTCTTTCTAAATACTAATTATAATAAAAGTAAAACTATAATAAAGTATAAAGATAAAGATATCTTAACTAAAATAGAAAAAAGACAATATAAAGCTATTAAGAAAATTAAGATAATAGACTCTATCTATAATTAAGCTACACTCTATCTACTTATAATAGCTAAATTTCTAATTAATATACTTACTTTAGAATAGAGTATTAGTATAAATAGACTTGTTAATCTAGTCTATAAGCAGCGTCTCTACTAGATCTTTAATAAGATAGACGTTTTTTAGTAAGATAAAAGCTACTAGTTATAGATTACTTACTCTAAGGCGTAGATATAGTAGATACTGGACTATCTAGTAGAGAAGAGGTAAGCTTAGGTAAGTGCTAATGTAGCTAAAAGCACTAGAGAAGAGAATCTAAAGTAGCTATTATTTAAAGGCTAGATAAGTATAGTAGAAGTAAAGGTAGAGCTTATTACTAGCTACTAATATATTAAAGCTTTTAAAGAGTACTTATAGCGTTATAGATTACTAGTAAAGAAGTAATACTAAATATATAGTATCTATAATAAAAATTTTAGCCTCTATATATATAACTAAGTAATAAGCTAACTTAAAAGATAAATATACTTCTATTATATTTGCGCATTTAGCTATATACTAATTAAGAGAATGTTACTCTTTCTAATAATTATAGATAGAAATAGATAGAGCTAGTAGTCTTATTATCTAATAATAGCTAGCTATTCTAAGGTTTAAGTAAGTCTATTAAATAGAAGATACTAGAGTATCTAAGGCTTAGTAGTTAAGTTTTCTATTTAATAGCTAGCTATACTATAGAGAAATCTTAGCTAGAGACTAATAATTACCTAATAGTACTATATCTTAATTAGATTGTTAAAGTCATACTTTAGTTAAAGACTATAAGTATAGATTCTATTAGTTCTTAGGTATAAACAAGGTATAGAAGGTTAGAGTAGATTATTAACTAAGCAAAGCTTATAATAATAGAGTATAATAAATAGTATAGAGTATACTATCTAGTTTAAGAGCAGATTAAGATTCTAGAGACAAACTTAATTAATAAGATTAAATATAAACTATAAGAGTTGTGTTCCTATAATCTATATGCTAAGAAGATATAGTACTTGTTAATAAGTAACGAGATTTAGTCTAATAAGATATAAAAGGGTGCTTATTAATAAGTATCTTATACTACGCTTGTTAATAAGTAATTATATATATTATACTTATTAATAAGTAGTTATATAATAACTCTAGATATTCTATCTTTCTCTACATACTATCCTTTTAGAGAGAAGTTAAGAATATAGTTAGGTAATACTTATTACTATACTACTTCTTCTAAATAGAATTATAATACTATTCTCTCTTTCTCTTTAGTTTATTCTTAAACTATATAATTATATTTTAGAGATTTACATAATTTGTAATCTCTATATCTAGTAATCTATAAGTTAAGATATCTTTACATACCTATAACCTTTATCTTATATCTAAAACCTATTAAGCTAATATACTCTTTAAAGTTCTCTATAATTATTATTTCTTTAAAGAATCTAAGTGCTATATTATACTAGGTAGTTTAAGTTGTCTAAGGTATGCTAAGTATACTAAAGCTAGTAAGCTATATGTAAATATATCTTAGACGTTATTAGATAAGACTTTTAAGAAGTATAAGAAAAAGATAGAAGATAGTAAAACTCTTCTAGTAACTTTAATTACAAAGTTGCTATAGAATAAAGAAATCTTAAAATAGATAAATAAATATATATAGTAAAAGACGCTGTATTTAGAAAATAAGATAGCTAAGTTAGATAAACTTTATTTAACTAAGAAGATTAATCATTCTATAGCGTTAATTAGTATATATATCTTACCTACTATCTAGAGTACTCTTAGGTTATTTAGAGAGTCTATAGTAAACTATAGTATTTATATACTACTTAGTAGTAACTTATTAGATATATAACTAATTTTAATGTATTTTCTAAGTCTAGATACTTTAACTGTTTAACTAGATATCTTTATTAGCTGCTATTCTCTTTATATATTACTATTTTTTTTTTAACTTTCTATTAATCTTTATTATTAGCTTTATAATAGAAGTGCTTCTAGATAAGCTTCTAAAAGATAGCTAGCTCTAATAGAGAGATATAGAATACTAGATAGATCTTTATATCTTTTAGTAGATTAAATCTATAGTTAACTAAGCTTATCTACTTAGAAATAAAAAAAAGTCCAACTTTAATATAGTCTAGTTTAGTTATTAGAATTTACGTTTAAAGGTTTTTTATAAGAAAATAGACTTTATTTCTCTTTTTTAGCTAAGATGCTATCTTCTTTTTCTAGTTAATATTAGAGATTGTTTGTTTTTAAGCTTAGCTAATATTTTCTAGCAATTTCTAATATACTTCCTTTAGTTTTGCTACTAAGGCAATTACTAATTTAGTCTAGATAGTTATATCTAAGCTTCTAGTAAAGAGATTTAAATGTCTTCTACAATTTATAAAGAATAGTATTATACTTATTACTTCTAATAGTTTATTATTATATATAATCTATACAATAGATAGTAGTAAAACCTAGTTATTTTACTACTAGTTACTATAAACTCTAAGATATGTTTATATAGTTAAATTTATTCTCTTAGTCTATCTATTCGTCTATAGATAATAGGTAGTTAATAGCTTCTTCTTAGTACCTATAGCTACTAGTAGCATAGTCTAATAGTTTAATATAAAGAGCTTATCTTAATTACTAATAATAGATTCTAGTATACTATAGTACCTAATTACTTAATATAAGAATACTTAAGCTAGTTACTCTATAGTATAATTGTATTAGAATAGTCTTATTTTAGTATACTTAGTAAATCTATCTACTATAATAAAGATTAAGTTCTAGGTGTATTCTATAATAGAGTTCTTAGAGATAGATAGCTATATAATAAAGTCTATTATAATATTTATCTATAGTACTGTTAGTAGCTCTATAGTTTGTATCTTTCTATACTTTATATACATACTATACTTATTTTATTAACAATTAATTTAGTTTTTAATATATTTAGTAATCTTATCTTTTATTATCTTAAACTTATAATATCTTCTTACTAGTTCTGTTATACACGTAATTCTAGAGTGTCTATATAGTAGGTTGTTATAATAACTAGCTATAATTTCTTCTCTAAGTTTCTCTAGTACTTATAATAGAATATATTATTTCTACTAAACTTACATAATATTATTAAGCTACTATAATAGTTTAAATAATTTATTCTGATTAATTCTAAGTATAGTATGCTTATTAATTATCTTAGTTCTAGTAAGATTATATTATAAACTGAGTATATTAGCTCTACTATTATCTTTTTCTAGAGTATCTAGTATCTTAAACTTATATCTTTTTAGTAATTCTAACTATCTAACTTATATTCTATTAAGAATCTTAGGTATTATAAAATACACTAGATTTTTATAGTCTATATATATAGTAAAGTCTAAGTAGCTTTCTATATATATTCTCTAATATTCTAGAGATAATATAATTACTATAAGTTTCTTATTATATATATTATATTGTTTTTCTAGTTCTAAAAACTTCTATAAATAGTAGATAATTAAGTACTATAGGCTATCTTGTTCTTATATAGTATAAGCTTCTAATACTAGATCTAAGATATTAGTCTTAATCTAAAGTAGCCTTCTACTCTTAAATATAATTATTATAGATAGTTCTACATATACTTACTTAAGTAACTAGAAGTAGTCTTCTTATACTTATTTCTATTTAACCAGGATATTCTTCTATATTAGCTTAGTAAGTAGTAGTGTCTTTATAGAGTAGTTCTTAATAAAGTATTAGTTAAAATTAATAAAGCTTAGAAATTTCTAGATTCTCTTAACTATTTTTAGTATTAGCTAATTCTTTATAATCTAAATCTTCTTTAGACTTATCTTAACTCTATATCTTTCTACAATATAGCTAAGAAGTTCTATTTTTTTTTATACTATTTACACTTTTCTAGCTTTTAGTAGAGGTTTACTCTTTCTAGACAGTCTAATACTTTCTTAATATAGACTATATATTCTTCTAGTATCTTACTATATACTAGAATGTTATTAAGGTATACTACTATTATTCTATCTAGGTGTACTCTTAACACGTTGTTAATTAGAGTCTAGTACATAGCTAGTGCATTAGTTAGTCTAAATAGTATAACTAGATACTTATAATAACTATAATAAGTTCTAAATACTATCTTCTATTTCTTATCTTTCTTTATATGTATAAAGCTGTACGCTTTATATAAGTTAAGTATAGTAAAGTACTATACTCTACTAAGTCTATTTTAAAACTTCTTAATATTTAGTAGTAGGTATTAATTCTTAATTATAATATTATTAAGCTTTTAGTAGTTTATATATAGATAAAGCAAGTTATCTTTCTTAGCTATAAAGATAATAGATAATTCTACTAAAGATTTTAATTCTCTAATAAAGTCTTTCTTAAGGTTTTTCTTAATATACTTGCGTAGTACTTTAAGTTTCTTTTCTAAAAGTCTATATATAGATTAAAAAAGTAGTTTCCTTTCTTTCTAGAGATTAATATTATAGTTCTATAGTGTATACTATAGTAATATCTTTATATTCTTCTTATACTAGAAGAGTTCTATATAACTCTTATATTTATCTAGAATACTAGAAAGTGCACTATTCTTCTTCTTAGCTATATCTTTTCTATCTTCTACTATCTAGATAGTTAGTAGCTAGCTAACTACTCTATCTTAGCACGTTTTATATATTAAAGATATAATTAATCTTCTTCTTATATACTAACTACAGCGTATATTACATAGGCGTTAACTTAGCTATATAGTACTTATATTTATTAAACAAGATCTAATACTTTTTCTAATTAATATATAGATTATGTTCTTATAACTATAGTAGTTCTAATATATAGATTATGTTCTTATAACTATAGTAGTTCTAATATAATATTGTAAGTAGCTATTCTAAGAATTTTAAGATCTAACGTCTTTTTATAGTCTTATGTTCTTAGAAAGATATTTTAAACTTTAAGTATAATTCTTTCTTTCTCTAGTATTAGCTCTTTATTAGCTACTTATAGTAGGTACAGTTTCTCTTTATACTATAGTTAAAGTCTAGCTTCTTCTACTACTATATAGAATGTATAGTTTCTCTAGGCTTCTAAGTCTAAGAACACTAATAGTTCTACTCTATTTAATATAATAGTAGGCTTAATAAGATAATTAGTTCTAATAGAATTAATAGATTAATCTCTAGTACTTTTAGACACTATTCTAAAAAAGTCTTATTAGTAAATCTATTATATTTCTTATATCTATAGTAGGTTCTATAGTCTAGATTTAGGCAGTTCTACTAGTATATATAATAGTACTATCTATTAACTACTAACTATATTAAAACTACTACTTATAGGTTGTCTATTCTAGAGAAGTAGGTATAACTATATTTATTAATAAAATGTCTTTTATATAAGTTATTCTAGTAGTTATACTACTAAATATAGTAAAAGTAATAATATAGAGGAAACTATCTATAGTCTAGCTTACATTGTTAGTATACACTATATTAATTATTACTATAGACTATCTATAATAATTCTCTATATCTTAGATTTCTAACGTCTAGTTTATACTAGAGTTATGGGCTAAGTGCTAGTACAAGTAATAGAGATAAAGATTTTTATTCTCTTATATACTATATACTACGCTTTATTTACTTATTAATCTAATATTAATTTTTAGCTTCTTTTAGGTTTCTTAACGTCTACTAGTAGTTATTAGTTTCTTATTTAATCCACTAAATAAGCTAGTTAAACTCTAGAGTAGGCTCTTTAGATTCTTCTATAGGTTAGATAAGTTTTTAATATACTTAAGTATACGCTTCTTTCTTAGCATAGCGCTTATACTACTAGCGTTAGTATTAGTAATATATAGTATCTTATCTAATTTCTACAAGTACTTATCTAGAAGTATCTAATAGATTATCTATTTTATATTAGTAGTCTTTTGTCTCTTTATAGAGTTTTCTAATATTATTAAGTATAACTTACTTTTTAGCAACGTCTTCTAGCTTTTATTAAATAACTAGAAGTTCTTTACCTTTAAGACTAAAGTAGCTTATTCTCTATTAGTAGAATAGATCTCCATATTTTCTACTAACTTTAAGGCTCTTTTCTTCTATATAGCATTCTACTACGTAGTATTATTAGTTACTATGAAAAAATAGTACTTTTTTACCTTCTATAGTGTTGTAGTAAGAGGTTACTATATAAATAGAAGATTTAGTATATTTAGTATTACTTTTAGAACTTAACTCTAGATTTTCTATAAGTTATTCTATATTATTAGTAATTACTTTCTTTTTTTTTTTTTTTTTTTTATTTTTTTTTTTTGGTATTATTTTCTTTTTTTTAAAAATAAAACTTTATTTTTTTTTTTTTTTTTTTTTTTTTTTTATTTATTTTTTTTTTTTTTTTTTTTTTGCTAGTGCATATTAGCTCTTCTTTAACCTTAGACTTTAGTTCTTACTTATATATAGTTATTAATGTAGTGTTGTTCTATTTTATGTTAGCAGTAAGTTACTAGAACTTAGAAGTATAGTTAGCTATAGATTAGAATTGCTTAATACGTTAGATATTGTATTACATAATAGCTAGTTTATTTAAGACTCTAAAGATTAGCTTAAAAATTGATTTAAAGTTATTAAAGTTATTAGACTATTTAGAGATATCTTCTAGATAATTATTTAATATAGCTTTTTAGAGAAAGAGCTTAATCCATTAAAAGCATTTCTATATATAGCTAGTAACTAGTATAATATATTTATTATTAGAGATCTTGCTTCTTAGAATTTAAAGAATAAGTTAAACTAGACAAGCTATTTATTAAGCTTATTACGTTCTCTATTCTATATATCTAGTTTAGCTATATTTATAGTACTGTTTATAATAAAAGCATCTATATCTATATTACTAGAGTAAGTACTACTAGAGATAGCGTAAGATGTTAAAGTACTTAGCTTAAGAGTGTTTAAAACATCTAGTTTTACACTTTAAACAAAGTCTATAAGTAATTATTTAATTAGATTTTAGAGATAAGTATATATAGAAGTTGTTAAAAAGATAGTTAACTAGTTAAAGACTATAGTAACTAGAGTTATAAAAAAGAGTATAGAGTAGACTATCTATTCTATAAGTAGAGTTAAGATATTCTAATAATAAAGTTAATTAGTAAAGTTTAAAATAAACTATTAGAGTTGTGTTTCTATAAACTATATACTTTAATAATTATAGTAGTAATATAGACTAATTAGTATTATACATTCTCTAATTATACTAAGCACTAATTATACTAATTACGCTAAGCTCTAATTGAGTTATATATTCTCTTAGTTTTTAACTAAGTACTTGTACTATAATTATTACTTACTTGTTATTTATTCTATTACTATAATTACTATACTGTAGCTACTATAATTAAATAAATTGTTTCTATATTCTATAGATTGTAATAGATAGGCACTATACCTAATTAGAAAAGTACCTATAAATAGACTAAATATAGGTATAAATAAGCTATATAGCTTAAGTTATCTTTCTAGATAATTGCTATACCTAAATAGAAAATCTAATTTAGATTATAAGAATAAACTTCTAAATCTTTATAAGTATCTACTATTTACCTATTATTAATAGTTATAAGGGCTATAACTCTTTTAAATTCTAGTAGTACTATAAAAATAATAAGATAATTACTTTTTATTTATTTCTTTACTTATTATATCTTATATACCTTCTTAATATAGCTTATTCTACTACTCTAAAGAAGTTATATAGATACTAAACTTAAGTTCTTATGTATAACTAGATTAACTATATTATAAAGATAGAGTTTCTACTATACTTTGTGTATATCTATAATACTATAATTACTTCTACTAATATTTAGAGAGAGTTTTAAGATACTAGACTAGTCTAATCTAATCTATAATAAGTTATAAGTAGTCTTAATATAAAGCTCTATATACTATTACTACTACTATCTACTAATAATATGCTCTAGTAGTTATAAACTCTAAGAAATACTTTTAAACTTAGATTATAATTAATACTTATATAAATAAGAATTTAGAGAGAAATAGATAACTTATCTATCTTTATAGTTAAAGTATTTTAGAAGATCTTAAAGAAAGTAGCTATAATTATATAAGCTAGTATTAGTATAATAGAAAATCACTAAGCTTTAAGCTACTAATAAAGTAGCTATGTAATAAAAATTATATAAAAGAAGATAGATTTAAAAAAAGATACTTTAGTAGTTTAAAAAAGTTTGTAATAAATAGCTCTAAAAGAGTTTAAAGTATATAGTAATAGTAGAAAGATAAAATAGTCTTTCTAAAGATACTATAAATAGTATACTAAAACTAGCTAACGTACTCCACAGGCGAGCTAGTTACTAAGCAAGTTAGTTACTTTTACTAAGCTCTTACTAAACTCTACTCTATTATAATCTAGAACAACCTAAATTAACGCTGCAAACTATAGTATAGCCTATAATATTATTTAGAAACTACTTCTACTTCTTTCTTACACGTTTGCGCGTTATATCTAGTTTTACTACACTATCTACAGTGTTTTTAAGAAGACTTATCTACTTTAGCGCGTACCTGCTTTTTTACTTTCTTACTATTACTACGCGCTCTAAACTCTTTTAGAGCTGTTAATTGCTAGCTCTCTTTAACTATTAGAGTATCTTCTTTCTTAACCTGCTTTCTTTTATGTAATTTTTATTGTGTAGCTACTTTATTAGTAGCTTAAAGCTTAGCAATCTTCTGTTGTGCTAACACTAGCTTATGCGTAATTATAGCTACCCTCTTTAAAACCTTCTTAAACGCTTTAACTATAGAGGTAGGCAAGCTATCTATATACCTCTAAATTCTTGTCTTTATAAGCGTTAATTGCGATCTAAGTTTAAAAGTGTTGCTTAAGATTTACAACTGCTAGAGCTTATTATTAATAGGTAGTAGTAGTAATAGCGTGCGCAGCTTTATATTAAGACTGCTTATAATCTATTATAGGTTAAACAGAACTAGTCTAGCGCCTTAGAACTTTCTCTAGATATTTCTAGAAGTAATTGCAGCATTATAGGCGCGTATAAAGCATAGTAGAAACTCTGTTTTTATAATATAGTTAATCTAGTTGCGTATAAGTATTTTAGCTTAGCGCCTATACGTCTTCTTTAAAGCAGTAAAATAAGCTATATTAAGAGGCTATGTAAGATGCGATAAGTAGAAAGGCAAATAGAGAGCAATTATATTGTTATTCTTATAGTACTGCTGAAATTTAAGAGAGTTGTAGCTTTTATAACTATTAATAATAAGTAAATAGTAGATGCTAACAGTATACTTCTTTATATACTTATTAAAGTAGTTTATCTAGTCTAGACTAAGCTTGTTAGTAGTCTAGCTATTATTAGAGACTCTAATAACCTAGTCTTAAAGCAGATTCTCTTCTTTGTACTAGGTAGAGAGGTGGTAGTAGGCCTTAAAGATAAGAAAGGCAGAAATAGCCTATTCTTTAGTATTAATGTCTACTATAGCTGTAGCCTACTTCTAGTTGCCTAGCTAGACTGCCTTTAGCTGACCTTGTTGTTTTAAAGCTGTAATAACTACTTCTTAGAAGATCTAGCCTATTATAAAGCCTGTCTTGTTAAAGTTGTACGTGTCTTTATTCTAGATGCTATACTTAGCTTTAGTGTTAGCTACTAGGCTGAACTAGCTCTATAGAATTTTAGAATTCTTATAAAGAGCTCTCTTATAGTTGTACTTGCGATTAAACTTAACTATAAGCTCTAGATGCTGCTTAACAAACGTACTAGACTAGTTTGCGCTAATAGAATCTAGATTACGCTTAGCGTGCAAAGAATTAGCTATAGTAGCTATATCTAAGAGCTAAGAGGAAAACTCTTACACGTCTAGCTTAAGAATATGTTTAATAATTACTCTCTTCTTATTGTTGTCTAGCTTCCGCGAGTTAGCTATAGAATTAGCGCGTAAAGGTTGTTCTGTGTGTTAGTTGCTTAGTGTTGTTTAAGAGACTCTGTAGATAGCTGCAGCGCATTGCTAAGAGAGTGTTACGTCTTGTTTAAGAGCCTAAAGCGCAAGCTGTATCTAAGCTTCTTTTAACGCGTCTAAATAGTGTTGTTAAGAAGACATTAGTATGTAAAGAGTAGTTTAGTGGGGGCTTAGCAAAATTAACTAACTTACTTAGTAACTAGCTCGCCTGTGGGGTACGTTATAATATATAAATATATAAAAAAAAGATAGAAGTAGTTTTTTAATAACATTATAGGCTATACTATAGTTTATAGCGCTAACTTAGGTTGTTCTAGGCTATAACAGAGTGGGGTTTAGTAGAGGCTTAGCGAAAGTAGTCTACTTGTCTAGTTGTCTACTTGTCTGTGGGGTACGTTATTACTATATATGTAAGAACTAATGCCGTACCTACTGCATAACCCACCTATGCGACCGATTAGGCGATGAGAGACCTAAGTACTAATGCCTAGTACAAAGAAGTGTATTTGGCGCTCAAATTCCTGCCGGATCTTCTATAAGCAATCTAGGACGCTATTTTCTTCGAACTCAACATTAGTGATAACGATAACCTGCGTCGAAGAGCTTAAGGTCAAGCGCGAACCTCCAGCTTTCTGAAGAGTAGCTAGGAGGCCGGTGCCACCTATATCAGCATGTACAGCCCCGCCGTATCTGATTGCTTCCCGGCGGCTCGATTCTGTGTACCCTTGGGATCTTGATGCCTAAAGGAAGCTAGATGTCGAGCTGAAAGAGAGGATATTGAAAGTGCACGTGATTGGGAGACTGGTCAGAGCGGTTGGCATGGCAGTGAGCAGTGTCTCGATCTTGCTGCGCGCTGGTGGCCCATTCCTGGAATATGTAGACCAGCCCATAGATTTTGACTGTTCATGTACAAAGAAAACCTCTCCGTCGAATAGAGTGCTGGAAAAGCTCTCCTAGCTTCTTATTGACAAGTAAAGTTGCATAGCCGGCGCAATAGATTAGGGAAACGAACTTGTAGTTGCTATAGAGAGTACAATAAGACTAGATATAAGATGCAAGTATGTAAGCAAGAAGTAAAGATAATCTCTAAACAGAACTCTAGGTTATCTTGTGCTATAAAGCACTACAAGAGGCTGTTGTAGACTATAACAGGGTCTCTTTTAGTAGAGGTCTTCTTCTGCCTGTTGACTCTTTCTTGCTTGGGGTACATCGGTCGTACTTGCTCTTTTCTCAAGTACCAACCTTCTCTGCATACACAGGAACATCTTTAGGTGCGATGTGAACAATGTCGCTGTTTTTGCTCTGGGTCTCTTCGTCTGCGGCTTGGTGAGGCTCCAGACCAATTTTGGTCTCGCTGAAGCTGTCGGCGACATTTCTGTACGCCGGCACAAAGTTGACACATAGAGTGTAGGACCAGGCTGCGATATAAAATGCCAGAGGGACTGCCATAGCAACGGCCGTAGGCGCAGATGACTTGTGATTTTGGGAGTCGGAAGCAATGAACAGCAGGGGAGGAACGACTGCGCCGCCACAGACACCTCCGACGATGAATCCGGATCCGCGCTTGGAGTGGCGACCTAGGCCGCGCATACCGAGAGCCACGATAGTGGGAAAGATGATGGATTCGAAGAAAAACACAATGTAAAGCATAGTTAGGCCTAGGTTGCCGCGTTCTGTGATGGTGGGAACAAGGAATACGACACTCAAAGTCATATAGACTAAGAAGATCCAACGCGGCTTCATGAACTTCATCATGGCTGAACCAGCAAACCGGCCCAGTGCAAAGATGCCTTGCGCACCGGCGAGATAGCGCGCACCCGTGGAAGAGTTGGTTCCCTTGACTTCGGTGACATAGTTGATGAATGCACCAGCGATGGCGACCTGGCCTCCGACATAGCAGAACTGGGCAAAGGTGGCATGGAACAAACGGTATTGCTTTCTGAAGGGCTTGTCATCCGTGCCAGCCAGAGTCTCCTCAGCCTGGAATGCCATGTCGGCGTCAGTCACTTCGGGAATTGGAGCGAAGTAAAATACGATGGCTAGAAGGAAAACGAAGACGGCAGTGGCGAGGTACGTCCACTGCACGTTTCTCAAAGACTCAGCACTGTCGCCGGTGTCCTTGAAAAAGACGTATGATCCTAAGACAGGAGCTACGACAGTACCGACACCGTTGAAAGCCTGGGCAAGGTTGATCCTGATTTCGGCGTACTTCGGAGGTCCGCAGACTGTGAGATAGGGGTTGGCAGCGGTTTCGAGAGACCCGAGTCCGTTACCGATGACGAAGATGGCGGCGCAGAAGCCTCCGAAAGAACGGTACACAATGCATGGCCATGCAATCAGTGAGCCAATGCCGAAGAGAACCAAGCCCCAGATAAAGACGGCTTTGTAGCCGTAATGGCGCAAGAGCCAGTTAGCATGGCCGAGCGCAGCAAAAGGATAGGCGCCAAAGTAGGCAGCCTGCAGACCAGAGGAACGAGACTTGGTAATGCCAAGCGTCTCCTGGAAGTGTTTGTTGAGAGTGTCGATGAGACCGTAGGAGAAGCCCTGTCATAGATCAGTCATGCATAGGATGCACTCAGTGTGATATTGTTGGAAGCTTACCCAAAGGAAGAACAGAACAGTGACGAGGCACAGGGGAAGCAGCGACTGGCGCAGCGTCAACTCTGCAGCCCGGGTCCTAGCGGTGTCGCTGGTCTTCAGCGCATTCTTCTTGAGAAATTTGCCCATGGTGAAGGAAGTAGATGATTGAGTGCTTGAGTTTACTGGTTGGGGTCTGAATGTGTAACAGACGAGCTCGTATTATAGACCATGTGCGAGTCATGAAATTAGTGCCAAAAGAAGGTTCGAAGATGACAATGTGCTAGTACCCCCGCAGTCTGGGAAGAGCCCGAAGTTGGCAGCTGAAAACATGGGGTCATCCCGGTCTAACGTCGCGGTGGTGGGGACGGCAGAAGCTGGGGTAGAGTCCGGGGCTTACTGGTAGATTCGGGGTGCAGCGTGAACGGCGAAGAAGCCGAACATCACAGAGCCGGCGAACAAACAAACGCCTTTCATGCCCATATAACTGCCGAAACTTGATATGAGCATATTCTGCTTATGCGGCTCCTGACTGTGTCACTTGCTCAGATTCCACTTTGATGAGGTACTCATCACATCGCCCTCTGCGAAGAACTTGCATGCTCTCAGTCTCTCTTTCCGTGCAGAACTCTAATGCAGCGATACTGCATTTGATCGACTCTGCTAGCCCCGTTCCGAGCTCATCGCATGCTTCCAAGCATAGTCTGCTGAAGATCCAGTTCTAGAGCCTTCTCATGGTCTCGAGTCTCGCCTCCAGCATCACCGCATGCAGCCCAGGAAAGTCTGGATCCGCCTCAGATGACTGAGTGGAGAGAGTAGCCGGCGCTCTAGAGCCAAAAAAAAAATCCACGTGAATGACCAAAAACGCCACCATGTAGCAACCCCCCCGGCTACTCTCGACTCGTGACGAAAGCATGAGCCGAGAATCGATCGCCGACGTGACTTAGGATGAATTCAGTGTCAGGAGCGGGTGGCATCGTTTACACTTCGGGCGCTTCCAGAGCGACCCTTTCCGTCCCTTTGCACAGTCTACTAGGGTGCAGACTTCTAGCATCCTCCCGCTTGTTTCGTGACACTGCCCCTTCGTCCGCTTTTTGGTGTACATGTTGAAGAGGCAAAGACTAGTACTGTAGCGCAGCTCTCAATGTCGATACAGTTATGGATTCCAGATTGCACAGTTCTGAGGGAATGCTTCTCATGTCAGATCAAGCCCACCATCTGTCCTGCGTAAGGTTACGTCTTGCGGATCTTAGACAGTGCAAGTTACAATCGTTGTTCTGCAAATTATAATCGTTCTTTTGCGTGTAGACTAACGATAATAGTTGATTGAAACTGTCTACATAGAGATAGTGATATTCTTGAGGATCTGGAACTCGGCCAGGCCATACTTACTCCCTTCCTTCCCCATTCCCGACTCCTTGATGCCGCCAAACGGTGCCTCTGGTGCACTGATCTTTCCCGTGTTGACACCGACCATGCCGACCTCGAGCTCCCGTGCTACCTGCCAGATGGTGTTGAGGTTCGCTGAGAAGAAGTACCCAGCGAGTCCGAACTCGGTGTCGTTTGCCATTTGAATGGCTTCGTCCACCATATCGAAAGCGAATATCGGTGCTAATGGACCGAATGTCTCCTCACGAGCTATCAGCATGTCTGAAGTGACGTCTGTCATGATCGCGGGCTCAATATAGCATTTGCCCAGGTCCCGACGAACCTTGCCGCCGTGGAGCAACTTTGCGCCCTTGGCTACGGCGTCGTCGATGTGGCTTTTGACCTTGACTACCGCCGCTTCGTTGACCAAAGGACCGTGTGTTATAGTGGGGTCCATGCCAGACCCAACTTTGAACTGCTGAGCACGCTCGACGAGTGCGTTGACGAACTGATCGTGAATACCGCGCTGCACGAACAGACGATTCGCGCAGACGCACGTTTGTCCTGAGCAGCGGAATTTGCAAGCAACAACGCCCTCGATAGCTTTCGCAATATCGGCATCGTCGAAGACAATAAAGGGTGCGTTGCCGCCAAGCTCCATGGATACCTTCTTCATTGTCCCAGCAGCCTTCTCAGTGATCAGCTTGCCGACATTAGTCGAGCCAGTGAAGCTAACCTTCTTGATGATGGGGTTAATGTATAGCTCCGCGATAGCTGCGCGATCGCGAGTAGGCACGACTTGAATTGCATTCGCTGGCAGTCCTGCCTCCTGCGCGAGGTGAGTAAGTGCAAGTGTGCACAAGGGCGTCTCGCTGGGCGGCTTGACAATGACTGTGCAGCCTGCAGCCAATGCCGGGCCAAGCTTTCGAGTGATCATGGCGATGGGAAAATTCCAGGGCGCGATGACGGCACATACGCCTATGGGTTGCCGGACAATAAAGTTTGTGTTTCCGGGGTTCATCGAGGGAACGATGTCGCCGTACGAGCGAATGGCTTCCTCGGCAAACCAAGAGAGGAAGCTGGCACCATACTCGACTTCTCCCTTTGCTTCTGCCAGCGTTTTGCCGTTCTCGGAGGTCAACAGTATTGCGAGATCGTCTGCATTCTGTCGAACGAGAGCGGCGAATCGATGTAGTAGTTTTGACCTCTGGTGCTCAGTGGTCTTCCGGAACTCTTGAAAGCATGCCTGGGCGTGATCGATTGCTTCTTTGAAGTGACCCACGCCGTGATCAGCGACTTCTGCGATGACCTTGTCGGTGGCCGGATTGTATACTGGGAACTTCTTGTCCCCAGAAGTCCGTTTGCCACCAATGAACCCTGATTCGATGAGGAGAGCCTTGTTTGACAAGGCTGCTCGCAAGGTCGTGGACTGAGCGTCGCTGACCATGTTTGATTCAATTGATATTACGTGGATGGATAGATGCCTGAAGATGGCTACAACAGGTTGAGGTTCTTAAGCCAAGAGCAAACGCAGACAGAGAGTGAAACTTAGCGCGAAGGACACGTACTATTCGGCGTGATATTCCTCCCCCCATAAAACGCTTATATGGTTGTTCGGCACAGAATCGATCTCTCGACCGCTCTTGTCTTTGTGTAAGTAAGGCCACATCGGATGTCTCCTGTGTGTGCTTTCTGTCATAACAGAGTGGTTGTGAGAATAGTGCGGGTCTGACACTTCCGCCAGCCGGCTATATGGCTATCTGCTGAGCCTTGGCATCCTCTACCACAACCGAGGCCAAGATCTCGGCCCCGATGAACACATGGTCTCAATTGTAGAGATAATGCTGTCCATGTTGGTTCAGTTGAAGATAAGTGTGTGTGTGGTTCGCACTCCAAATCGTAGGAGCTTCATCTCTTTCTTCCAGTCATGATTCCACACAATGAGACTCAGCCGACTACGGCGTCACTTCCCAGTGGGCAGGATGCAGACAACCAGGCCGTGCGAGAAGTAAGGAAACTTGTCATCGACATCTGTCGTCAAAACGGTGGAGGGCATGGTGGCTCTGCCATTGGCATGGCGCCGTTGGCTGTTGCTCTCTGGAAGCACACCATGCGCTACAACCCACGGAACTCTGAAGTACGTTGAATTTGCGACTTCGGAGGCTTGACTTGAAGATCGCGCGCTGACCGAGGTGATGTAGTGGTTCGACCGAGATCGATTTGTCTTGTCCAACGGACATGCAGCTATGCTGTTGTACACGATGCTTCACGTGTCAGGCTACCCACACGTTGTTGCTGATGAGCTGAAGCTCTATGGCAGCGCAAAGGCCGTTGAACCGAAGACTGGAAAATGGCAAGCCACCATTTGCCATGGTCATCCAGAGATTGAGGTACCAGGAGTCGAAGTCACGACAGGTCCACTCGGACAGGGCGTCGCAAACGCAGTGGGGCTTGCCATTGCATCCAAGAACCTGGGTGCAACCTTCAACAAACCCGACGTGGACCTCATCTCCTCTCGAATCTACTGTGTGACAGGAGACGGATGCCTCCAAGAGGGTGTTGCCAACGAGGCTATCGCCATCGCTGGTCATCTGAGGCTAGATAACCTGGTCCTGCTTTACGACAATAACCAAGTGACATGCGACGGGCCGTTGGACTGGATCGTATCCGAGGATACCAATGCAAAAGTAGCGAGTATGGGCTGGAGCGTCATTGATGTTATGGATGGCGATTCTTCGGTTGGTAGCATTGTACAAGCTCTGGCTGATGCGAAAGCCTGCAAAGGCAAGCCGACATTCATCAACATTCGCACGACCATTGGCCACGGAACCTCGACAGCGGGAACATTCAAGTCGCACCACGGGACTTACAGCCACGAAGACGCTACCAAGTACGCTACAGCGGGAATCGAGACCAGCCATACACTATCCGAGGCTACCCGGAGGTATTGGCAAGAGGCGGGCGAGCAGGGCCAAAGAAACGAAGACGAATGGAAACAAAAGCTCGACCGGTACACGGCGGCGTACCCGGAGTTGGCGGCGCAGCTGCAGCAACGCATCGAGGGCAAGATGGACGTGGAAGCGATTTTGGGGTCCCTTGAAATCCCAAAGACGGCGACTGCGACGCGACAATTCAACGGGGTGGTGTTTGGTAAACTCATGGAGTCAATACCCAATCTTTTCGCGGGCGGTGCAGACCTATGGAACTCGAACCAGATGGGGGATCAGTCGGCGCGCATCTTCGATGGAGCACATCCGGAGGGACGTGTGGTGCGTTATGGTATCAGAGAGCATGCCATGGCGTCCATCTCCAACGGGCTGGCTGCGTACTCGCCGGGATGCTTCCTCCCTGTGACGGCAACGTTCTTCATGTTCTATCTGTACGCTGCAGCCGGGGTGCGGATGGGGGCACTGAGCGACCTCAAGGTGATCCACATTGCCACACACGACTCGATTGGCGAGGGTCAAAACGGACCTACGCATCAACCCGTGGAGCTGGACTCGCTCTTCCGGGCGATGCCCAAGCTGCAGTACATTCGGCCAGCGGACAGCGAAGAGGTCATAGGGGCGTGGATGACGGCGATTGGGGTGGAGCATGCGCCCAGCATCATCTCGCTGGCTCGAGACCCGGGGCTTTCGCTGATCTCTGGCACGGACCGCCACCAGGTGCTGCGTGGGGGCTATGTGGTGGAGGAAACAGACGAGGCAGAAGTGACGCTTGTGTCGTGTGGGTCCGAACTAGAGTTTGCGGTTGCGGCGAGCAAGGAGCTGAACGTGGGGGGGATCCATACGCGCGTGGTCAGCATGCCGTGCATCCGGCTGTTCGAGGAGCAGCCCGAAGCGTACCAGGACGCAGTGCTGTCCGCCAGCAAGCACATTGTGTCGGTTGAGGCATACGTGTCGAGCATGTGGGCGCGGTTCTGCACGGCTTCGGTGGCCATGGATTCGTATGGTTACTCGGGAGCGGGACGGGAGAACATGCGTCGGTTTGGCATTGACACCGAGGGAGTGGTGCGCAAGGTCAGGGCGCTAGTTGCAGGCGCAAAGGCGTCTGGCCCACGCCGCCGGTGGCAGCTGCTGCGGTAGTCTGGCCCGCCATCACTGGTACTGGAGTAGAATACCATGTCCGTGCGCGCAACGCCCGAAGTCGCGCAACGCCTAAATCATTATAACAACATATTTCTTAACATGTTGTGTCTTCATAACTACAGTAGCTACAAATAAAGCGCTTACAGTAATTAATCTGCTAAAATTAGGCAAAAAATTTATATATTGGTATTTCACTAACGTACTCTACGGACGAGCCGCTTACTAGACGAGCTGCTTACTTTTACTAAGCCTCTACTAAGACTTACTCTATTATAGCCTAAATACTACAAACTAGCGCTATATAAGATAGAATAAGCTATAATATCACTTAGAGACTACTTCTATATTATTCTTATATGTTTATATATTATATCTAGTCTTACTATACTATCTATAGTATCTTTAGATTAGCTTAGCTCTATTAGTGCATATCTACTTCTTTATCTTCTTACTATTACTACACACTCTAAACTCTATTAGCACTATTAATTACTAGCTTTTTTTTTACTATTAAAGTCTCTTCTATTTTAACTTACTTTCTTTTATATAGTTTTTGTTATATAGCTATTTTATTTACTACTTAAAGCTTAGTAAGCTACTCTAGTATATCTTAAACTTATCTTAGATTAAGATAGATTATAAGCAAAATTTAAGAGTATTACTAGAGGTTTATAATTATAAAGACTTATTATTAATAGATAGTAGTAGTAATAGTGTATATAGCTTTATATTAAGACAACTTTTAGTCTATTCTAAATTAAATAAAGCTAGTCTAGCGCTTTACAACCTTCTTTAGATATAAATAGAAGTAATTATAATATTATAGATATATATAAAGTATAGTAGAAACTCTATCTTTATAATATAGTTAATATAGTTATATATAAGTATTTTAGCTTAGTATCTATATGCCTTCTTTAAAGTAGTAGAATAAGCTATATTAAGAAGCTATATAAGATATAGTAAGTAGAGAGATAAATAGAACGTAATTATCTTATTATTCTTATAGTACTACTAGAATGAAAGAGAGTTATAGCTTTTATAAGTATTAACAATAAGTAAATAGTAGGTACTAATAGTATACTTCTTTATATATATATTAAAGTACTTTACTACTAGCGTATTAAGATTATTCTATATATTAGTTACTTATAGTCTTTTAAAAGATTTTATAGATACCTATAGTACATTACTAAAAGAAAGAAATGTCTTATCTAAAAGTCTAGAGTATAAGCTATATTAAAGCTTTCTTTAACGTGTTTAAATAGTGGTGTTAAAAAGATATAAGTATATAAAAGGTAGTTTAGTAGAGGTTTAGTAAAAGTAAGTAGCTTATTTAGTAAGTAGCTTGTCTATAGAGTACGTTAATATTATACTACTAGCAAAGTTTAAGTAGTATATCTTTTTTATAAGTAGTTTACTAGTACTAAGCTATAGAATTCTATAATATTAGCTATTGTAAATAGCTCTATAGCCTTGATTATCTATGGCTAGAAAAGGAGTTAGGTGCGCATCACGCGAATCCGCGCATTACGCGCACGGACATGGTACCGACTAGTCAACCCCGCAAAGATCGTAGCCGCAGCAACGACAGCTCGCACACCATTGTGGTTCCACGGCCACGGCAGTGGTCATGAGCATTTGCGGCCGTGCAACGCGCGACACGCGACACTCGTGTCTTTTTGCTGGCGACGCTACCCTCACTCACAACGACACTTGAACCATGGCCCAGTCGCCGATGCATGAACACGGCCGCACCGCCACGCCCGCGCCCATCCGCTTTCGTGCTGCCAAAGCCTGTCGTGCCTGCCACCAGAAGCGCGTCAAATGCGATGCCAGCGAGCGAGGCACGCCCTGCACGCGCTGCGAGCAGCGACGAGAGCCCGAGTGCACGCTGATGCAGTCGCGGAGGGGCATCTACGCCCGCAGGCAGCGCCAACCGCCCCAGCAGCAACACCCCGCCGCCAGCCCCCCCGCCGGCCCCCCCGCCGACTCAGCTACTACCATACAACCACCTACCATACAACGAGATGCCACCACAACAGATGCCGCCGTCGTCGCCGTCGTCGCCGCCGATGCTGCTGCCACTCAGCCCACCACAACACCTCGCCACCCACCGCCTGCACCAAAGGACCCCTCCAGCGTCGAGAGCACCAGCACTGCCTCGTTGTCCTCGTACCGCGACATCAGCTGGGCCACCACCTTTGACCATGTGCTCGAGCGCTACCACAACGGAGGAGACACGCTCAACAAAAACTCCATCACCTACATAGGCGAGGCCTTTCCCCTTGGCATCGTCCTCAAGGATCTTCAAGGCGGCGCCAATCGCCCTCGGCTCCACCATCCCGGCCCTCCCTGTGCAGATCAAGATGCTGCTGCCACTGACCACCCCCGTCTTTCCCATCCCCCTGGCATGCGCGCAGAGGAACTCGCCTTCCTCGAATCAAAGCACGTCTTCACCGCTCCCTCGGACGAGACCGTCGACGCCCTCATCAACATCTTCTTTGAGCGCGTCTTTCCTCTCTACCCCATTGTCAACCCCTACGAAATCTTGCTTCAGCACAAGTCGCGACGCATTCCCTGGATGTTGCTCCACGCCCTCTGCTTCATCTCCGCTACCTACTGCCCCATGCGCCTCCTTCACCGCGCAGGCTTCAATGCCCGCGCCGAAGCCCGATCCCTGTTTTACGAAAAGGCAAAAGCCCTCTTCGACATTGGCTACGAAGGGAACAAGATTGTAGCCGTTCAGGTCTCCATCATCATGAGCTTCTGGGGTGGAGGCCCCAGCAACTACTGGAACTTCTACACTTGGATCTGCACAGGCGTCACCATTGCAGAAACACTAGGCTTCCACAGGTCCATGGCTAGAGCCACCATTGAGCCACAAGACATAAGTTTGATCAAGCGCTTGTGGTGGATTCTCGTCATACGAGATGCCACTTGCGCCTCGCTGGTCGGGCGCCCATTTAGGGTAAACCTCGACCATTGCGATGCGGACCCCTTGACAAAACAGGATTTTTGCTACGACCACCGCCTGTCCCTTGAGTGTATGACGAGCCCACTAGCACAGCTCTCCGGTCTCTACCAGATTCACGCAACCAAGCTGTCACTCATTCTCCGCCACATCATCGCCGCCCGTTTCCACCCACAGAACCAATGCACATCAGCTTCGTCCTCGTTGCAAGAAATGATGACAGCCTGGCGCAACGAGCTGCCTGCAGATATGACATGGTCTGATCGCATCACTAGCCCACTCAACGTCTTCGTGTCCACCCTACGCATCCTATACAACCACAACATGATATTAGCACACGTCAATGGCTCCATGGACCCGGACCCCGGCGTTCTAGACGGACCCTGTTCGCCAAGGTCGATCCGAGAAGAGGTCATGAGTGATGCTGCCCAGCAGATTGCTTCCGCTTCATGCGATGTCGTCATCACTCCCGATGGTCTGCTCCCTCCGCATGAGCTTTTCCACGGCCTTTTCGTTGCCGCTGTGGTCTTCTACATGCAGACGAATAGCCGCAACCCAATGGTCGCTCGGTCCGGTATGTCTGGTCTGACCAACTGTAAGATGGCTCTACATGCTGTTCGTGATACTTGGGATGCAAGCCCGTGGATCTCGCAACTATTCGAGAAGGCCCTTTGTCTTTGCTTGGCCACACACTGTCCAGCAGCAAGAGAAGACGTCAGCAGTATCAGCGCCGAAGCCGACATGGCTCCCAACGACATGGCTGCTTTCGATCTGGATGGTTACTCTTTTTCAAGTTACGGAGGATGGGCTGGCCATCGTTCCCTGGGCAATTTCTTCGACGTTTCGTTAGACCCCTCATCGTTCATCCACATGGCCCCGACCTTTGACTAAGGACCGTGTTAAGGCGAGAGGGTGGAGCTATAACATCTCCTATTCGGATCGCAGCAAATCTCAATACCACGTAGCGCTGTGCGGGATTCGACTTGACAGTGAGTCAAGTCTGTGATTGATATTTGTATTGTATTGGTAATCATGCTCTCCATTTAAGGTAAAGTCTGTGGCATACACACTACAAGCATCCAAAGAAAAGTCCCCTCCTGACGAACAGAGCACACGAAATTGTCGTTGACACGAGCTGTTGTCGAGCTGTATGCCATACTCCCAACTTCCCGAAAAACCGTGTTTAGTGTGTACATAGGCTTCAGACGCAGCTCGTCAAATCTGAACGGTGGCGCCGTTGATTTTACTTCGTAGACTGGCCGATGCGCAGCAACCGCGAAAGCAGCCCGTACAAAACGCTATGTGCGTCCAGAATACATACCCTGTCTTGCTTTAGATCGAAGAGACGCATTCAAGTGGGACGCATACACACGCCGAACGAGCTATTCATGGGCCAGGCCATGCGAGCCATTGGCTGCTAACGCACATGTACACCATGTACCTACCAGTACTGTCGCGTGATGTATGGTAGGGGCGCACTAAGGGTGTTTTGGCAACTGTAGACGAAGCTATTAGGGTCGGAGAAGCGGCTATATGGTGCAGAGGAACATGCAGTGTCAAGGTGAACACCGAGAGCGGCGGAGTAGCCTTACCGAACTGAATTCATCTGTATCACACCTCGCAATTTAGAAGTTCGCTTCGATCCGAACGTCATATCACGCTTCGGCAAATCAACTTCAGGACAAGTGTAGAGAGCGAACCACGACTCTCGCTGATTTCCATATAGCCGGCCTACGCGCCAATACTTGGGAACGTATGCTGGTGGCCCACCATCGATAGCTGGGATCTTCGAACGCACCGGGTTGATGTTTCGCATCGAGTTATAGGAGAACTCTCACGACGCCCATAAACGTTTGAGTTCCTTCCAACATAACCCATCTTCCACACACTCTCAACACACAATGGCACGAACTTCAGAACCGCGCCTTATCATCATTGGCAGCGGCGTTGCCGGTATTGCTTTGGCCTGCCGACTTCGTAGCCAGTATGGCTACCAGAACTTCACCGTCTACGAGCGCGAGCCTAGCATCGGCGGCACTTGGTACCTCAACACATACCCAGGCGTCGGCTGCGATGTCGACTCCCACCTCTACTCGTTCTCGTTTAATCCCAACCCCGACTGGTCACGACGTTTTGCCGACCAAGCCGAAATTTTGCAATACATGCACAGCACAGTCGACAAGTTCGGCGTGCGACCTCACGTGCAGCTTCGCACGGAGGTTGTAGCAGCAGAGTGGGACGTGGCAAAGAAAGTCTGGAGTGTGAACCTTCGCGACACGAGTACGGGCCATGAATTCCGCCGAGAGGCAGAGATGCTAGTCTCATGTGTGGGAACCATATCCATCCCCAAGGAGTGCGACATTCCTGGCAGCGAGTCTTACAAAGGAGCTATTTTTCACTCTGCACGGTGGAACCACAAGTTCGACATGCAGGGCAAAAGGATCGCCGTGATCGGTAATGGATGCTCCGGGGCACAGCTGATGCCTTTTGTTGCTGAAAAGGCCTCTAAAGTGGTCCAGTTTCAACGCTCACCTCAGTGGATCAACGAACGCCCCAATCCGTCATTTTCGAGCTTCCAGAAATGGTGCTTCCGCTACATTCCATTCTGGAACAAGCTCTACCGCTTCTACCTTTGGCGAACTACAGACGTACTCCACAGCCTCTACATCACCGGCTCCGAGTCGCTCGAGAAACAACGCGCAATTGCGCAGAGAGAAGCTGAAGAGTATATGACAAGCACGGCGCCGAAAGCCTATCTCGATATGTTGATACCCAAGTTCCCTCTGGGTTGCAAGCGTCGCGTTTTTGACCCCGGTTATCTCGAGTGTCTTCACAAGCCGAATGTGGAATTAACTACCGAACGCATTACCAGCTTCACCGAGACTGGCCTCAGAACCTCCAAGCGGACTATTGATTTTAACGCTGTGGTGCTATCGACCGGGTTCAAGATTCAGGAGTTTCTCTCGCCGATCAAGATCGTGGGCGCAAAGGGTCAGTCTCTTAACGAGCACTGGAAAGATACACGCGGCGCCCAAGCTTACAAAGCCACCTTTGTCCATGGCTTTCCCAACTTCGGCATTGTCTTTGGCCCCAATTCGTTCCCAGCGCACAATTCCGTCATCTTCAGCAACGAGACACAGGTCGAGTTTATTCTCAAGGCTCTGATCAACCCCGTACTGCGCGGCAACTTCGAGGTTCTCAACGTCAAGCAGGCAGCTGAAGATAGCAACGTCAACCAGGTGCAGACGGGTCTCAAGAATATGGTGTGGAACGAGGGCTGCGCCAACTGGAACCTCGATGCGCACGGCCGCAATACAACCAACTATCACGGACCAACGGCCCAGTTCTGGTGGGATTTGTACTGGCCTGTGTGGAGGGACTTTGAGCTGAACGGAGGCAACAAGGCCTTGCCGTGGGCACCATGGACGAAGCTCAGTGTGTGGACTGTTGGCATCACTGTGACTGCGGCGCTTGCCGTGCAGATTTCGCGGGTCCCCGGATCGCACTTGATGAATACATTGTCACAGTTTAGATAGCCGCAGAGTGTTGAATAGTTCTCAATCCTTAATCGCGTTCCCTGATCTCATCATCGCACGAGTCATCTCTCTCTTGAACTGTCACAGACGTTCTACAATCGGATCGATGCATGTGAGCGACAGTCATGTGTTTTCCAGTCGAATCAATGCGTTGGCGAACTTAGTGTCTTCTGATAACTGATCAAAGGCATACACACTCGGGGCTCTTGGACAATCAGCGACAACGATTGAATCTTGTCTCAGGTGGGGACCGAAGGCGCGCTACCATGAAGCGCTACATTATTCCCACTGAACGAGTGGGTCGCTTTCTCCCTGGCCGATTATATAGCCGAATAGCTGGAGTGAAACACCGCAGATAGAGATGGCATAGGCGAAGTTGCACGACTTAGCAACATTCAAGCGGCTGAACGACTAACTGGCCCCATAGGGTTGCTGCTACCTATGGAACTTGGGTCTAATCCATCAAAAATCCGGAAGGCCGGTATAAAGAAAGAGTCAATCGTCTGGGATGCTTCTCCACGTCAAAGAACAGCATTCTCCGCCACTGTCAACTAGACAGACTCTCCTAAAGCCTCAGCATTACCACAATGGCACAAGCCCAGCCTTCGACACACCGTGCAGCCGTGCTGCGCGGTGCCAAGACGCTCGCATTCGAACAGATAGAGACACCAAACCTCCAGCCACACGAAGTGTCCATCGCACCTCGCGCAACTGGCCTTTGTGGAACGGATCTTCATTACTACCAGAACGGCCGCAATGGCATCTACACAGTGAAGAAACCCCTTGTGCTTGGACACGAAGCCTCTGGCGAGATCATCGCTGTCGGCTCCAGCGTGACCGACTTCAAGGTTGGCGACCGCGTTGTTTTCGAGCCCCAACTGGCCTGTCAGAAGTGCCAGAAGTGCCGCTCAGGGCGCTACAACCTATGCAAATCGATGCGATTTAACGGCTCGGCGAGCGCAGACCCTCCCGTTCAGGGTTCGCTGCAGCAAGTGCTGAACCATCCGGCTTCTCTGGTCTATCATCTGCCAGACAAGCTGAGCTTTGGTGAAGGCGCGCTCGTTGAGCCCTTGTCTGTGGCGCTGCACTCGGTACGCAAGGGCCGCCTCGATGCCGGCCAGACGGTCTTGATTACGGGAGCGGGCGCGGTGGGCTTGCTGTGCGCGCGCATGGCCAGGATATCTGGAGCCGCGTCGGTCACCATGGTCGATGTGGACGCGGACAGACTCAGATTCGCAAAGGAGCAGGGGCTTGCCAACGCAACTGTGCAGATTCCGTTCAACAAGCAGGAGGACGAGTCGGCCGGCGACTTCATTGCACGCTTGGCGGAGAACGTGCGCAACGAGCACGTCGGAGAAGCCGATCTGGCGCTCGAGTGCACGGGCATCGAGTCCTGCTTGAACATCTGCATCGGGTCCGTGGGTGCGGGGGCCAAAATCGTGGTGGTGGGGATGGGTGCGCCGCGGCAGGAGCTGAATCTGGGGTTGGCGCTAGTCAGGGAGATTGAGATTCTGCCCATCTGGAGGTACACAAACACGTTTCAGCCGGCGATTAATTTGATTGCAGCAGGAATAGTGGATGTCAAGCCTATGATCACGCACACCTTCGACGTGGAGAAGGTGGTAGATGCGCTGGAGTTGTCGCTGTCAAGACCAGCAAACCTCATCAAGTGTGTTGTTACTTCGGAATAGCTAGAATAACTCAGACGTCTCGGTTGAACATCTTCTCTCGGCTGACTGTAGCCGCGTGCTCGTGCTGATTACGTGTCGCTAACGATGGCATGGTTGTGCCAAGCCGATGTGCCGGGTATTTCTGCCCCCGTGACCATACAACCGCGTGCACTGCCGGGATATTCCCAAAGAAGCCGAAGGTTGTCCGATTCCCCGCCCGTTCTACATCCAGTGGTGCAACTTCTTGCGGCCAGGGTTGGCGTTACCGACCAGCGATGCAAATGGACAAGTCAGCACGATAAAGTCCACCTTTTGGTCCTCAGAAAATTCGCATAACAATTACACTATTTTCAAGATCTTGCAAGCTCGATTCAGCAACTGCAGCACACCACCAAATCCCAGACCAGCGTCACTATGAGCAGCAATCCCCCAGCCCCTGATCGTGAGTGCGACCAGTACCTGAAGCGATCGGTGAGAGATCTGTTCTCTTTAAAAGACCGAGTCACTGTCATTACGGGCGGCGCACGGGGAATCGGTCTCGCATTCGCAGTCGCGTGTGCTGAGATGGGAAGTCACGTCGCGGTCTTAGATGTGAGCAGCACACCACACGACGACTTCACCAGATTACAGAACGATTACGGCGTGAAAGTAAAGCTTTACCAGTCAAGTACCTCGTATTCTGTACTGCACGACACAGAGTCCTGACAGAATCCATAGAACCGACGTTACCAGCTACGAGCTTTTAGAAGAGACCTTCAACAACGTCATTAAAGACTTTGGTCGAGTAGACGGCCTGTAGGTAATATTCTGAAGAAGATTTTACAAAGTTGACTCTCTGACGCGAAAGAAGCGTAACCGCTGCCGGCATCTGCCCTGACCAGCCTTTCACCAAACGCGACCCGGCCTCTGTGCGAAAGTGCCTCGACATTAACGTTCTGGGAACCTACTTTACCGCTCAGCTGTTCACGAAACAGATCGAGAAACAGGACCAAGGCGAGCAACCACCTCGTGGCGGCTCGATTATCATGATTGGTTCTATTTGTGCGTACATGGCCAGCAAAGCCCAATTCTTGAGCGATTACTGCGCAAGTAAAGGAGCCGTCGTTGCGTTAGCAAAGGGATTGGGAGTTGAGCTTGCGCCGATGAATATACGTGTGAACAGCATATCTCCTGGGTACGTTACTCACATATACATATTATTACAATCGATCACTGCTGAGGTTTAATGTAGTTACATAGCAACAGACATGACGCTCTCAATAGCGGACTCGCGGCCTGAGCTGTTTCACATCTTTCAGACGGAGCCGCCCATGAAGAGGATGGGTGACAGGGCAGACTTGAAGGGTGCGCTGGTTTACCTGTTGAGCGATGCGGGTGCATACACCACCGCTACTGATGTTCTGATTACCGGAGGGTTGCATGCGGGCCGGGTTTAGTAGATGTGGGCGAACAAGGTATCTTAGGAAAATCTCCAAACATTGACAATGCAAGAATTCTCGTAGACCTAAAGAGAACTTTTGCAACACAGTATTGCTATTGACACATTTGGGTTGTGAGTGTCGAAGTCGGTTATTTGTCTCATAGCCAGATACTTCGTTGTTGTATCTGCACTTGCCAGACCCAGAAGATCTTTCTCACAGCCCGCGATCGTGCGCCAATAGGTTTCATGATCTACCAGCTCCATTCACAGACACGGGATGAATGTTCTTGAACATCAGATTACGCAAGGACGAGTAAGAAATTCGCGGTTCATACATCACAAGAACCTGATGCTTTAGGAAAGATGCCATCGTAGAGCGCAGACGTCGGTGACAACGCGCTGAACGCAAGATACCCTGAAATTCCTCAAGACCGAGTAGCAGCATCGATCTAGGCTACATCCCGGTTCGTAGACGTTATTTCATCATATGGTCGGCTTATATCATTGCATCATCGACGTTCCAAGGAGAAGCTAAGAGCAAGAATTCGATAGGTCCTAGCTGACGCAATTTGTGCAAGCTGGTAGCTCTTATGACTTCTTTTTCTGTCAAGGAATTAAGGGTCTACTGCAAGGGCGGCAGAATCTTTGCAGACCTCATTCTCTCCCAGGAGATGAAGTATCCTTCTGCTGTGTCAATCTCGTCCTTAAATCCGACCTCTCGACTGCGGCTCAAATCATACTGCCTGTCAAAGTCAAACTGCACGAGCATAAAGTGTACGTGACCCCAGTTTTGCTCTTCCGTCACCCTGGTCTTGAGCCCGTACTTATCCGCAAGCGCCTTCCACGTCTTCTGATTGTTCTTAACGAACTGCTCCATCGGGGTAGTGTTCGACCTAGGGCCTGCGCCCTTGAGACCAAAGTGCGCAGCGAGCTTGGGCCATACTTGCGCCCAAGTCACTGTCTGTCCATCTGCGACATTGAAAACGCCGCCGTTGCCGCACTTCTCAATGTGCGTTGCAGCGTAGATTTCCATTTTCGCAAGCACATCTTGGAAGGTGTCGGAGTGGGTAGACTGGTAACCATGATCTTCGCCAGGGAATGGCACAACGGCATCCTTGCCATGCACCTCTCGGTATATGGAAAGATACAAGCCAATGCCTTGTGACATGTTCATCGCGTTTGATGTAGGTGTGAACCCGACAATGCCATCAGGACGGATTTCTGAGAAGGTCCATGACTTGCCCTTAGACAGTTGAGTGAGGAGATCGTATTGGGTGTAGTAGAAAATCTTGCTTGCGTACGGCTCGGGGATGCGTGGCATGTCCTCCCGGAGGGGTGGGTGGACACCAACCTCTTTGGGAAATTCTAAACCATATCTTCGAAGGTTGTTAGCAGACGATTCCACAGCCAATGCAGAGGGTTCAGAGAAGAAAAACAAACTGAGGTAGCTTACCCTTTGCCGCCCGTCTGGAGAATGATCGTTTGGAGTTTCTTGGAGACCCCTTCAACGGCTTCAACGGCCACTCTTAACAGGTCAGTGTTGACTTTCTTCAGGCTTTCGAAGTCCCCGGTCTGTATGTACGCTGCAAAGTGCAGTTCAGCTTATGTACTTAATCGTGGTCGCGGAAGGATCGTACCGGTGAAAAATACATGGGTGATATTTTCTGCATCTTCTACCTTCTCCTTCAATAATTGCGAAACTTCGGATACCGATTTCGTCAAATCGATACCGTTGACGAGATTGAGCCTAGGATCCGCTTGAAGCTGGGCTTGGTCAAGGGTGAGGGGTCTGTTTGAAAGACCAGTGATTCTTGAAAACGTTGTAGGATCAGGATACCGTGTGAGCTGGTTAAGCAGAGCCCAGCCAGATATTCCAGAGGCTCCCAAAACTAAGGCGTGGGACATGATAGCGTGTGGGATGTAGCTGTAAATTTCGAGGCTATGTGAAGGCGTGCTCAGCTAGTTGAAGTATTGCTTTCACACGTGGCAAGAGGGTGGTTATATTGACTGAGAACCCGGAAAATGAAGACATGACTTATAGTTCGGATCTTGACAAACTGATTGATTTTGCCACAGTAAGCACCGGCGTATGGCAAGACTACTGTAGCCAAGACCCCGAAGTAACCGGTGCCAAGCCAGCAGAAACCGCGTGCGGGAGATGGTAACTTTCCCAACACCGCGACTGGTGCACTTCTCGACAAATAATCTTCTTGATTTGTACGGGCGACACTACTGAAGTAATCAGATCCACACGTGTTGCTGCTGTGTATTGCAAACGGGGACGATACACTCAAAACAGTCCAGTAACTTGCATTCTGAGCTGTCGTTTGGCTGCGTATCTGTTTTCTCTGAACTCCTGAAAGGTACAGACTTGGTACGTTATCGACTGATGAATTCTTTAGCATCCTCCCCTGTACGCAGGCAAATCCGGTTATGGGTCAGACCCTGCTCGACTGATCGCCGCTAGATGAACGCGTGAGCCAAATGCTTCGTTATCGATAGAAAGGGTATATACGGGCTGCATCGTAGACCCGTCACATCTGCATGAATTATTGTAGACATCACGATGTTTTCGGCAAGCGAGGTTGTCAGGCGCCCGAGACCCAAAATTCTAGCATAGATTGTAACTGTAATGAGCATATTCTGCATCTGTGAGTTGTGTTGATAATAGAAACCGCTACTCGGTCCAAATGGCAACTAACCGTCAAACCTCTTAGAGGTTGCCCGTACGTACTCTATTGAGGTTTGCCGACTAGCACTGTTTGGCCCGAGTAAGGCGTGGCTGTAGTTAACGGCGATGATTAAGGGTAATCGGCTATCGACTACCGTATCCGTGCACTCCATGCACGGTTCCGGTCAATGTACAGAAGTACCAAAATACACCAAAATCCCCAACGCGATAACTCAACACTACTATGTCTTTAAGTAAAGCCCTTAAAACTGAAGATAGATCTGAAGAAGAAGGTAAACTTTGTTACTATAAGGTTGCTAATAATGTTAGTATTGATTGCACAACACTATCGCATTGTTACTAAGGTATAACTTCGTTAACAGAAGAAGCCAACTTGTTACGTTGCAAGCTTAACCTATAATAAGAAAGAGCGCTTTGTGAGTATATAGAGAAACTTACTAAGTAATAGCCATCTTTTTTAAGGTAGATATTGTAGAATTCCGCGTCTAACTTAGCTTATGAGTCTGTTTTCAACAGTTAGATTACGCACTTCGAGCCATGTAGTCAATAACATTGTCAAATCTACTACAAAATAAGGTTATGAAATGTTGAAATCGAATCGCCATTTACGTGTGATCTAGAACAGCTATTTCAGTCTCGGAAGCATCGTTACGTGGCACTGGGTATGTTAGTGTTGCTGCAAACGCCTTTGATGATAGTGTTGGAGAACGAGGGTTGACTATTGCAAGAGCGTCGTAGGTATTCTATGGCCCCGCACGTCGTGGACGAAAACGGCTGCCATCTTGCTAGTTCAAATTATGAACACGGTCTCCATGAAAGAATGGAAAAATCATAATCCAATGGCCGTAAACAGGTTTCAGGTACGGAAATCAAAAGTTCTGCACAGTGAAGATTTCGGATTTCGTCAGTGATTGACGTGGATTTGTGAAAATGTACCAAAAGCCCAGTGCAAGGACGAATTGCTCAACGGCTTGCGTGAGCGAAAACCAAACCATGACATGGAACAACTGAGGTGTGCACTTGCGGATGGCTACATCGAGCTCCTTCGTGTACCTTTGCAAAATGTCCTCTTTGATGGCGAGGGAAGACACAGTTCAAATGGTGAGGACCGTTTCCGACGCCAACGACGCGCTTTGACTGACTGAAGGAGTTGTTAATGACGTGTTCAAACGCATCTCTAACTTAATCTGTAACCATCCGGACAGCAGGAGAGGGGGAAGGCCGACGAAGATGCCGACGACTCCCACTTTCCAGGCCACAACAAGCGAAAGAATACAGCATGCGACGACACTGATGACCGAAATAATGGAGAAAGCTATGTTGATACCCATCAGCTCGAGTACAGCCTGCGGATTAGAATCAAGCCCAGCGACCATAGCGCCAACAGTGTTTTCTAGGCGGTCAAAGAAGCGTATATCCTGGCGGAGCAAGGATCTCATCATGTCGGAGCGCACCCTAGTGCTCAATGTCTAGCAGATAACACTGTTAGTGGCCGACGCGAATATTTCTGGATTTAAGACAGACACTTACATTTACAATTACATTCATAGCCCAGCCTAGAGCATAGTAGCACATGAGGCAACCCAGGGAAAGAACAAGCAGCATCAAAGTAAGAAAGTTGCCTAGTAGCAAGGTTTGGTCTGGATTGACCGCAGCTGTTACATCGTTGGCGAGCCAGGCGCTAGCGCTATACGGAAGTCCCGTCGTGAGCGAGTTAGATGGCGGCGAATACATACCTCCCGCTACGCACGCAACTCCTGCCAAGATGTACCACAAATGTAAGTCAGGAGTTGATTGCGCTAGTCTCCAAATACGCTAGAGCAATCCAATTTGCTTAGATGCCTGAAAATCTTCTCGTTTGCCAAGCATATTAAGGCGATGTTCTTCCGTAGTATCCAGCCCGTTAAGGGAGACAGTTTTTTCAGTAGGAACATTGTGATCTTCCCCTTGTTCCGACTTTTGGCCTTTAATGTCTCGCAGCGGCTGCTTTGAAGACAACAGGCTCTGCGCCTGTACAAGTTTAGTATAAATGCCATTGCGGTTGAGCAGCTCCGCATGCGTGCCCTGCTCAGCTATTTCGCCCTTAGACATGACCACAATATTGTCAGCATTGCAGATTATAGGTAGCTTGTGTGCGATGACGATCGTTGTGCGATCCTGTGAAGCGCTGTTAAGAGCTTTTTGCACGACGGCTTCGGCGTTTGGGTTAAGGGCACTGGTAGCTTCATCTAGTAAGAGGATGCGGGGCTCCGAAATCACACTGCGGGCAATAGCAATCCTCTGCTTTTGACCACTAGAGAGTAGCCCACAACTCTCGCCAACACGGGTATCGTATCCATTGGGGAGCTGCATAATAAAGTCGTGGGCAAAAGCCAGCTTTGCGGCATCGACGATGCGGAACATTTGTTTCTCTCCGGGCTCGTGCTGCCATTCGGTGGCAACGAGGCCGTGGACGATATTATCGAAGACGGTACCGTTAAAGAGCACAGGTTCCTTTATTTGTCAGTTTACCTGCTAAAAACCAGGTCGGACAGCAGTATTTACCTGCTGGACCAGTCGAACATGTGTTCGAAGCCATGTCAAATTTAAGGTTTCGGTGGCCTGCCCATCGATTTTGATCTGCCCCGATGTCGGATCCTACCATCGCTCGAGAAGGCCGATGATGGTACTCTTGCATGAGCCGCTGGGTCCCTAAGACGGCGTTAACTACCTTCTGTGTTTTTAACGACGATCATAGAAATTGCTTACCACGAGAGCGGTCACCTTGCCAGCAGGAATTTTGAGCGAGAAATTGCGCAGAACGACGGTGTCGGAGCGCATCGAGTAACTAAAGTCAACAGATTCTAGCTCAATGTCACCCGCCAACGCGGCAGGCTGTACACCAGAGGGATCAAATGCGTCAATCTGAGACTTTCTATCGATGAGCTTGAATAACTCGACCGCAGCCGACGCAGCCCGCCCGAAAGTGACGAAGTTGGGCCCTGTTAAGATTTGCTCTGAAGGGCGACGGTCGTAAACGAGCAGTTAAGTATCTTAAAAGGCGCGATCGCTTTATAAGACTCCTGTTTGCCAGCGTCCACTTAACTAGCGGCATGCCTGCAAGATGTAAAGAACTTCGCATTATCTAATAGGCAGATATAGCAGCTGTACTACGCAATATATTTATTTACAAAAGGCAAGTTATACTAGTGTTTTTCTATAATAAAGCTAGCAACTAGTTAAATAATTCTTTCTATACTATCTAAGTACTGTGTCCGCTAGTTAAGCAAGCTTTGTTTACTTACTTAGCTTATATTAGACCTTTTAGCAACTTTCTTATACAATAACTAAAGCTTGTTAATATAATTATAGCTACTTATATGCATGTTTCTATAGTTAGTAATAACCTAATAGCTTGTTTTAGCTTAGCTGCCTACTTAAAAAGCCTCTAACAAGCTACTCTAGAATATTCTATTATACTTAATCTTTAAATATATTACTAGATTGTAGTTAGTATTAGTAAGAAGTATATTCTATTACTCTTATAGCTCTTTAATCTAAGTATATCTAAAGACTATAATAGATTTCTATAGCTACTTTTCTTCTAAACTAGCCATAACTCTTTAATATATATAGAGATATATATATTAGATTAAGTATATCTAACGTACTATATAAGCATGCTAGTTACCTAAGTATACTAGTTACTTTTGCTAAGACTACACTAAACTTTACTCTACTAACAATACTTTAATATAGTAATATAAAAAGGCTCTCTAATAAAGTAGATATATAGCTTACTCTCTAGACTATCTAATAAGACACAATGCTCTCTTAGTAATATACTATAGTAATCTACAACGTCTCTTAAAGTATACTTAGTAACTAACTTACTAGAGCTACTCTATACTATAACTACATACCTAATACTATAAATCTTATAAAGAATAAAGAAGAGGTAATTATCTAGTATATATTAAGGCTAGATAAGTAAGAATACTTACCCTAGCTTACTAATATAGAGAATATAGCTAATTCTCTACTTACTAAGCACTACTAGCTCTATATTAGTAAGAACTAGGCTGCTAACTTTGTTAAACATTAGCTAGAGCTTAAAGTTAAATTTAATTATAAGTATAACAATAAGAGAGCTCTATATAAGAATTCTAAGATAATTAGAGACTAGTTCTACTATTAGAGTCTAGTTATAGGCAATAGTACTTACTTTACACTAGAATAGATAGTAGAGAGATAGTAGTAGATAGATTATTATAAAAATAATACTTATTGTCTCTAGAGATTATATCTAGTATAGGTTTTATGCAGTATAGCTATATATAACACTATCTCTTAATAGAATAGTATAGAAACACTATAACACTATAGCAGGCTTTATAATACTCTATTATAAAATCTCTCTCTCTAGCTATAGTCTCTAGTAGCTTAACTTATAGCCTTAATAAAAACCTTACTCTATAGAAAGAAAAAAAAAGTGTCTATAGTATAGGCTAGACACTAGCACTCTCTATATACTTTGTTTTTATATTATAATTATTACGTTTATACTACGCGTTTTTGTTATAATCTTAAGGTAAAAGCTTCTTCTAGAAATTTTAGCCTAGTAACCTAGCTAGTATAAGTAAGCTATTACTTTATATACGCTCTATACTAGTAATACAGCACTATAGTATAACTTAACTACACCTACTTTACTTAACGCTATAGTCTATTATTCTAATTCTTAATATATTAAAAAGATCTATATATATAGTATTACTCTATTTATATTTAGCACCCTTATTAAAGCGTATAGACTAAGTTACTATAGTTATAACTTATCTATACTACTTATAAAACATTGCTAAGTAGAAGAGAAACTACAATCTACTTAAGTATTATTACTATAAGTACTATATATATTAGGTTTAAGGATTACCGGCGGTAATTTATGCTAAGAGGTACGTGCGCAACTAGCGCCACCCTATTAATCTACTCTGTTAATTCTTAACTTTTTAACCCTAAATAACTTAACAACCATTAAGAATTAATAAAGTATATAATAGACAGTTTAGTGCAAACTTTTACGTTAATTCTAAATCTAGTCTTAGATTGCTAATTTAAGCTCTAGTTGTTGTAATGCAAGCCTCTACTTCTTTAGTGTTTCTAAGAATTTACTAGCGCCACTCTGTTAATCTACTCTGTTAATCTACCCCGTTAATCTACTCTGTTAATCTACCTCGTTAATCTACCTTGTTAATTCACTCTGTTAATCCACTCTGTTAATCCACTCTGTTAATCTACCCCGTTAATCCACTCTATTAATCTACTACTGCTATTATTTTAACCCCCTCTAAGGGGTAAAATGCTTAGATCTGCATTATTATAGAGCTAGTAGAACAATTCTAGATTTTAAATATCTAGAATTAGCCCGCTCTCTCTTTCCCCCGTCTGCTGGGCTAGAAAAACTATAAGACAGAAACAAGCTCTAGCTTTTATCTGTATACCTTAACTCTCTACTCTATGCCTTATAGTTAAACCTATGCTTATATAATGCTACTAGTAAGCAAGAGTATATTGCTTTGCTTAACTCTCTTCTTTCTCTCTCTTCTCTACTACTATAAGCCCTCTTCTAGTACCCTTCTTACAATATTCGCTTAAGAGACCACACTTACCTTACTATATTCTACAAGTTGCCTTATTTATAAGCTAATTATATATGCTATTACTAAGAGTAATCTCTATTTACTAACTTATATAGTATTAAATATTAGCTAGAAGAACTAGAAAAAGCATTTGCATTAGATATTAGACTTCTAGATATTAGGCACATTTAAAAGGACTAGATCTCTATAGTTATATAACTATTACTTTAAGATATAGATAAGCTCTATAAGTTAATTATTAATATCTAAATCTTAATAATTAAGCTCTATGTTAATCTTAGTGCACTAGAAGAAAAGCTAAAGAACTCTAATAGCAGCTAGCTATCTCTACGTATACTGTTTAACGAAACCTATAGAAAAACTAATCTTTAGCTACTAGAATATAACTCTACCTACTACTCCTTAAAAGTTGCCTATAAATAGATAAGAAATCTAGACAAAGAATATAATAAGCTTAGTTGTTAGTACTATAATAACTTTCTTACTATGCATAAGTTATATGTTTAAAACGTCTTTAATAATATCTAAAGACACCTAGCTGCTGTAGAACTTTGTTACTTTATATATAACTATATAATTAGTGCTGGGAGACTACTTAAGATATATAGAGACATAAGTATATACTTTAACGTTCTTAGACCTAGGCCTAAAATTAATAACCTGCCTAACTAGTAATAGATTTTTAATAAGTGCGGTAGTTAGATTAATTAGGCTTATTACTAATAGACTCTTATAGAAGAAGAGGTAGCGGACAAATTTGCTAAGTACTATTACTAGCTAGATATAAGATAGTGTTACTAATAGATGTTTACTATAGCAGACATTATATCTAGCTAATTACTTCTTAGATAATAAACAAATCTTTTACTATAGAGTTAAACTAGTTATTTACTATTAAAATACGCAACTTTTTTACTATAGTGCTATAAATCTCTTTTACTATAAGACTACGCAACTTTTTTACTTTAATTAAAGACTAGTCTGTGCTTATCTAGCGCGTTTATACTTCTACTATATAAGATTTCTCTTCCTCTTCTACTCTCTTACTCTAACTACCTTAAAACAACCTCTACTATAATAATAACTATAATAACAACTATAACTATAACAGCTTCTCTACTATTATGTTAAATTCTTCTACTTAACGCTATCTTATTAAAGCTTCTATTCTGTAGATAGTCTAAGTAATTACTATAATTATTAATAAAGCACTCTATAAGGAGGCAACTTATATTGCAGACCTTATTATAGAGGGCCTTACTAGACATAGCTAGAACGTTATAAACTTAAGCTTAGTTGCAGTAAGCACTTATTTGCACAGTATATATAGATCTACTACTATATTAAGTATAGTAGCTATGTCTAACAACTCTTAGTAACTATCTAGACTTCTGCATACACACATTAGCTAAATAATTTAACATAGTTTAGGTATATACAATATGCGCGGCGCAACTAACTACACTAACAGTATAATTAACTACACTAATAGTATAACCAACTATACTAACAGTACTATCTACCTTACTAACGGCACTATCTATCTTACTAATAGTATAATTAACCACACTAACAGCACGTTAACTAGATATAAAAGCTCTAATAGCAATAGCTTGTCTATGCCTAGCCTTACTACTAGATAACTAAAGAACAACATTCTGCAAAGAATTAGCTACTACAACCCTATTGTTAGTTAAAGAAGAGACTGTCTAGGTTAGATAGTAGTAGACAAGAACAAGAATTTACTAATAGTAGTATAACAAGAAATTAAATATAGTTTTTATTAAATAGAAACAATACCTTTATTCTAGTTTCTTAATATTACTACTAATAAACAGTGTAATTACTATATACAAAAGTTAATATATATACTAAGAGAAGATAGACTATTTCTACGTTTCTCTAGTATAAATATAGAAATAATCTACTTCTCTCTATTTTTATTTGTACGTAGTTTATAGCTACACCTTTATAGCTTACTTACACTACTACTTACTATAGAGATCTCTACTACACTTCTTTCTTTATATCTCTACACACTACTACTATATAGTAGCGTTAACAAAGACACTACTATATGTCTTAAGTAGAGTAAGACTAAGAATAAAAGTATACTTATATCTATTAATCTCTATATAAACACCTAGCTTTCTAATATAGAGAAATTTGTTAACAGCGTCTTTCTATATAAATATCTAGCTTTTTTACACAGAGAAAGCTATTGACAGTGTTTTTCTATATAAACATTTAGCTTTTTAATATAGATAAAGCTATTAATAGTATCTCTCTATATAAACATTTAGCTCTCTAATATAGAGAAATTCGTTAACAGCGTCTATATCTTAGCACATCTAGCTCTCTAATATAGATAAAGCTATTAACAGCATCTCTCTATATAAACATCTAGCTCTCTAATATAAATAAATCTATTAACAGTGTTAAACTTAGTATACTTGACTAGATTCTTATCTGCTACAACAACGTTCTATGTCTTAACTAGGCCAACAGCGTCTAGCTTAAGGCAACAAAGAACATAGCTATAAGTAGTTAATATTAACACTAAGTTTTATTCTAGAAGATACAACACTATTAGTAAGAAGTAAATAAGTAAGCAAGCAACGCTCTAGCTAGAAATAAGAATATAAAACGCTAACTCTTACTCTTAACAGCGCAACTATATAGTTTAGCACAAGATAACTAATAACTTAACCTACTATAAAACGCCTATACAGCGTAAGTTAACTACCTACTTATATAGACATTAAACTTAGATTTAATAAATATATAGACGTAGCTACTATGCTATTTAATATCTTCTATAACTATTCTTAGTCTTTTTTCTCTTCTCTGCCTACTTTGTTAGCTTTTAGGGTTAGGGTTAGGGTTAGGGTTAGGGTTAGGGTTAGGGTTAGGGTTAGGGTTAGGG